>JADDOH010010276.1:0-31763 GCA_016648135.1 Agrypnia vestita
ATCTTCATCTTGATTCATGACATTGGAAGTGGAGCCGCTCGTCTCACTAGGAAGAACCTGTGCCGAGATGAGCAGCTGATATAGTGAGAACAAAATAATAAATATATAAAACAAAATAGGACATAATTATAAGATTAATCAATTAATTGAGGATATAAATATAAAATATAAAATGTGGATAAAAAAACTAGTAGATATTATATAATACAAAAGCAATAGTGAAAGTAAAATATATATGTAAAGAATCATATGCATGGATAGTACAGTTGCCGGCAAACTTCTTGAAATTCTTTGGCGTAGTGGGGGAATGCGGAGAAGACAAAATTTGGGTCTCTTTGGTGGAATGGTACATGTGCAAATTTCCCCCCACTACGCTGTAAAATTTCAAGATGTTTGCCGGCTACTGTAACAACATGTAAATATTATTGATTACCAAAGTAGTAGCACAGTTAAAGAGTATATATAAATATATAATGAATGTTCGCTTATATTAAATAGTGATAAAAAAATACAATTTAATGAGCAATAAATTATGACCTGTTTTTGGCAGTTAGGTATTTGTGCAAATGCAGGTGACAATAATGTCTTCACGAATAGTGTGTGTAGAAAGGTAAAAGTAGGGTGTCCACACTGACTATGACAGAATGGATGCCAAAGACATTTGAATTCACTTCCATCAGTCAGCATAATAATACCCTTAACAATTTTTTTTAAGTGACAGTATTGGCACTCTTAATGTTATCGGGAAGAACATTGAAGAATAATGGAGCCTTGTAAAAAAAACTTCTTTGTCCAAACACTGTCTTGGCATTTATTGGCTGATACATCAGGGAAGTAAACATTCTAGTATGGCGCATTTGCTGGGTTCGTTTAGCAATAATTATGACTTTATAGAATTTGAATAGACTCCGAATAATGGCAAGCTGGTTTACAAACATAATTTTATTTCCACTGAATAAAAGTTATGAAGAGTAGAAAAAACTTTTTTTAAACATGATTTTTAAAATTAATTTTTGTGCATTATTTAAAGGCTCTAGAATGGTATTGTAGCAGTTTCCCCAGCAATATTAAATTTAAAATAAAATAAAATACTTGGAAAAAAACGATAATAAATCAATTAGAAATACATACAGAAAAATCAAATCCACGAAAAAATATTTGGCTGCTACCGGGATTAGAACCACGGATCTCCTCCTATCCGGGCCAGACGCGTTATCCAATTACGCTATAGCGGCCTTGTATATTTCCGTGAATATATTGACCTTATCTGTAAGTCTCATTTTTATTTATTAACTTTTATTATCCATTTTTAGAGCAAACCACTTTTTTCGTACGGTAGGCACAAATTATTTTGTGCTAGAGGATGCCAGAATTAACCGTTAAATTCATTTTTATTTTTGGACACATTTGATACAACACACATATTATATTAAAGAACACATTCTTATTGTGAAGTTGCATATTGAATATTTTTTCGTGGATTTGATTTTTCTGTATGTTTTTCTAATTGATTAATTAATTTGGTTTAAAATTTCACAGAACTTTGCTCTGAAAAAATTGCAACTTCACAATAAGAATGTGTTCTTGAATAAAATACTTGATTTTAAACCACTTATCAATAAGTGGTTTGAAACAAAAAGTGTGCTATTTTTTTTTAATTTAGTATAATTTCAAGCCACAAAGCGTTTTCTTGTTTTAAAATTTGTTATAAACATCTTTGAATTGTATATCTGCGTGAGAGCTGCTTTAGGCTATTTTTTATATTTAGAGAAAAAAACTCTTTCTAAATGGTGTTATCGAACCCTTTAGGGCTGAATTGTTCACACAATATTGACACAGATCTCGTGGAAAATAAGTCATTGACCGAGGGAATCCTTTGTCTCATTTATATTTCTTTGTGTTAAATGTAAATCTATTTGTTCATTCTGTTTATGTATCATCAATATATAGTATAAAATAAAATCTCCGGCGAGCGTCTGTCCCTCTGTCTGTCTGCCTGTATGACCGCGCTAATCTCGAGACCCACTTAACGGATTTGTATGCAGTTTTTATTATTATAATTTGCATTTCAAAGATTTTAATGTAGTAAAAATAGCTCAAACATAATATACAAGCTAAGCATTAACAGTATTAGTGAATTAAGTCGGTAAAAATTTGCCGTTAAAGCGTTCTCATGGAAAACGCTGCCTAATCCGTTAGAGATACAAAAAAAAATTGTTTGATCTGTTGTGATAGGTCGTTGTATAATTTTAATCCGTTACAAATTGGTCGTGATTGTCCTGTTTTTGTCTTGGCTTGAGTTATGTGGTAATTTTGAGCCATTCTAGTGTAGTGTTGATGATTTTCGTGTATTTTGCATAATTTAATGTCTTCGTCTTGTATTTCGCCATTTGCTAGCTTGTAAATGTTAACGTTTAAATGCTGTGTTTCACTTGATGTCAGGTATTTCAAATTGTAGACCATTTTCAATATTTTATTTTGTTATAGTTGGGGTCTGCAACACATGCAACTTACGAAAAATTGGTGAACGGTTTTGGTGAATTGGTGAAAAATTGGTGAACGTTACATTGTGTTAAGTGATCAATTAATCCAGCCACACAATAGATCGTAAACCCTGTTTACACTCAAAAAGACTTTCATACCTAATTTCTTAAGTAAAAATAGCTTCTTCTCTATGAGACATCTATAATACCTGTATCTTAAAATAAAAATTACCATCAGTTGATTCATTTGGTGAACCTGTACTTTACGAATCGATTTACCCACCTCATGGAGAAAACTTCAATTTTCTTTGCACATAGAAAAACGTCTTCGACGACTGGTTAGCATTGAGATGTAACCCAACTCAGTAACTAAAACCACCCATGCCATATATCATTGACAGAAAATGTTAATGGATATGATCTTTTTATAGTAATGAATTATTCCAGGTAAGGGAGAAAAATAACCTGAATAGAAAATTTCTCCATCGTTTTACTATTGGCAGAGCAGTCGTAGCTGCTAATAACGATGATACTCCAATAATGTTACGATCTGCAATATTCCTGAAGTGCTCCATTGATGGCAGATTTCACCAGATCTATCCGTGCAGTGGTAATCTTCTGCAAGAACTAGTTTCCTCGAGTTCACCTTGTACTACCAGCCTCCCCGTTCTATCTGCATTTCAGTACGAGAATTTTTATCATGCAAGATAGATTTTGCTTATAATTTATTTCTTGTGAAATAAACTTGTTTATTCTGTGAGCTAGTCATGGGATTCACAACATATGCTGCCAGCATCACATTCCTATTACGTCTTTTTGCTCTGGTATCATGCTCTTGTTGGCTAAACTTCTATTTCTGAGGCCTGTTTAGAAAGATTGGGAAGATTAGTATTTTAATAATATTCACCTCGGTGATGTGCGCAGTGTGCCTTGATATGTGTATGTGTGTGTTTGTTTGTTTGTGTGTGTATGTGTGTGTGTGTGAGTGAGTGTGTGTGTGTGCGTGTGTGTGTGTGTGTATGTGTGTGTGTGTGTGTGTTTGTGCGCGTGTGTGGATGTGTAAGTCATGTATGGAGATTGATGCACGGGCTGACAGGGGGCATGCGCGAACGAGACAGGCGGGGCTTGAAGCTTGCTTGGTTACTTGGACGATCGTGTGATAACCAAAAAAATAGTATATTATTTTAATTAAACTATTATTTGTGAAGATTAATTCCCCGATCACTCCACAAAAGACGAACAGTACAGATCATTTAATTCAATTTAAAATGGCGTTTATTCTTATAATTTCGGCTTCACATGCTCCAATTTTGGAGATTAACGTAACCGATGTGCACGTAATTTTTCAAGATCGCCCAATTTCATATCAGGATTGTGTCTAGTGACCAAACTGCCGTTATGATGCCGGCCGACAGTTGTCATTTAAAAGACGAGATTCATTTTACTGATGGTTACTTCCAGCAGAAAAAAATAGCATAGTTGATATCAAAAATGCTAGAGGATGCTAATTTTCTTTAGGAACAGTGATAAAAAATCACAGTATGCGTGGGTATTTCAAAATTTCACGCGTTTTGATTTTACATATCGCCCGTTTCCGAACGATATTTTACCTTATTAGACCTAGGCGGCTACTTTGAGAGACATCTGAGGGTATATGAATAAAAAGTGAGCGGAATTTGCGTAATTTGTGAAATTTGAGAAATTTGATAGAGGCCACCGTGTGCACCGAGTGAACATAGCTGGCGTGGTGGGTTAACGTCACTTACACGGTCAAATGCCTTGCAGTAATCGGTGTGCGCTGGGCACTGCTATCCATGTGAAATAATAAGGCAATACTGGGGGAGTTTAAAGTCATCGACCACGCCTCAATAGAGTTTACTTTAAGTATACATCCAAGCTTACTATATATAATAAATACTAACAAGTGGGATATCAAATCAAAGGCAACAATATCCAAAAAATTTTAAAAAAATGTTTTGAATACTATGATCGAATATTATTCATTTGAAATGTACTGAATTCGAGATTTAAAGGCAGTATAGCTCTATCCCTTACAAAATTATGTTTATAATTACTATTAAAAGCAAATACAGAAGTATCTTCTTTGTGTAAAAAACAAAGGCAGCAATATCCACTTCAACCAATCAACCCCCGAGTATTCATCATCATCATCATTCTTCGCACTACAACCCTTGGTGGGTCTTGGCCTCTTCAATAATTTTCCTCCACTCATCTCGGTCTAGTGCCAGCTCTCTCCAGTTTCGAAGCTCCAAGGCAGAGATATATTTGAGGACGTTGTCACTCCATCTTAGTTTCGGCCTTCCTAAGCTCCTTCGCCCTATTGGCCTTGAGTTCAGCAGGGACTTTGGTGCTTGATGCTCGGACATTCTCTCCACATGACCCAGCCAGAGAAGTCTTCCCAGTTTTATAAATTTTGTAACGTTTGGCTCCTTAAATAGAGTATAGAGCTCATTGTTGTAACGTCTGCGCCAAAGTCCATTTTCTAGAACCGGTCCGAAGATACGCCTCAAAATTTTCCTTTCAAAAATGTCCAGTGCTCGCTCATTCCTCTTAGTTAGTACCCACGTCTCAGCTGCGTGAGCACTGGCCTAATAAGCGTTTTGTACACTAATATCTTGATGTTTCTGGACAGCAGTCTGGACAGCAGGGATAGCAACCCCCGAGTATTATAATATATTTATTATAATATATATTATTATATTTATTTATTTATTTGTTTGGAGATATTAACAGATATAAGAAATGATATGTATAAATGTATGAGAATGTAAATAGATAGTAATGAACTTATAAATAATAATTATATATCTCAACATATCTCACATAGAAATAATTTTGAAGTGGTCAATAATAATAATATAAGCATGTTAAAATAAAAGACATAAATAGTAATAGAAGTGAGTAAGAACGTAAAAAAGTAAAAAACAATATTAAAATATACGTATTAAGGTAAGCCTAACTTTATTTATATCTCGCATCGCAGTATTGAATCAATATTCAATTATTAATCAAGTATTAATTCAATTTTGCGTCGCAGAATTATGTTCACTTGTGATCTTAGGTAGTGTAGAGATACATAATAGATGTCAATGTCGGTGAACAAGTCGTTGTAGACTTGGCACATTCTCATATATATTATAATGTATAATATATTATTATAATATAAATATAAATATTTATTTATACATGTACATATATAAAAGAAAAACTGAGATGGCAATGGTTTCATAGATCCAGAGATATTTTCTCGACAGGTTTTTTTTGTATTTATCGCAGAAACAACTGAACTAGTGTGATATTGTTGCCTTAACTTTTATACCCCTCATATATAGTAGTAATTAAAAACCATCCTAATTTGGGATAAAAATTTATAGGATGTAATTTAAATAATTACCTACGCAGTGAGAATAAGAATCATGACTTTTTCCTAAGCATGTATTTTGAAAAGAAACCGAAATAAGAGATTTATCTCGTAATATTCTTATCACAATATTTAGTATAGGTATACAGATTTTAATATTTCATAATATTCTGCCGTATAAATATTTGATTTAGACTTTTTTCCAAATATATGTTTAAATAAAAGTCATGCTTCTTATTCTCACTGCACGCCTGTTACCTGCGTACCTAGAGAATACAATACATATGGATGATACAGATCGATTTTTTTGTCATGGCACTCTAATAATGTGTTGTATGCCGGTACATATATTTCAGTGTGCGTCAGTGATATCAGTGCGAGAAAGAGACAATATTGGATGAGTCGTTTCACGCTAGACAGTAATGCAACAAATTGGCGTACGTGATGCATAGAATCAGTTGTGTTCACCTTAGGAGTGTATTGTTTAAAATACATTTAAATTTTTCACATTGAAATAGATTCTTATTTTACCATTTTTAAAACTTTCTGAAAATTACTGGTTACGAAGCAAAATTTAATATTATTTTATTCCCTATCCATAAAATAATTGCACATTAAATATTTAACAAATCTATGTACCATTAAATAATAATTATAAAAAATATACCCACTAGCAACAGATTCGTTAGTAGCCGACTGTGCAGTGTAATGGGTAAAAAGTCGACCCGTAATATAACCGTGTTTCCAATTAAAAAAAATTCAAAAAAAGTAACCGATAAAAAAGTTTTTATTATACTTCCTTTCTTATTTACTAGTTGAAATAGGTTTGGCGCTTACCACACGCGTTGGGCTTGAGTCGGGCGACGCTGCGAAAGCGAGTAATGAAATATTTCGAAAAATCCAAAATTATACTATAATTATTAATTTTCTTAAACAAAAAATTGTTAGATCATTTTTATCGTCGCCACAAGTTAGTCTGCAAAGATTCAGCTCGATTGGATCATGAAAAAAGGGTTAAAAATCGATCCAAAGTTTTTTCGACAGACAAGCAAGCAAGCAGATGCTACGAGTTAAAAGATAGAAAGTAAAAAAGTAACCCATAAAAACCAAGTTTTTACAATACTCCCTTTCTCATTTTCGGGTACCATATGCGTCGGAATCTCTATACAACTTACTAAGTTGTGTGAAAAAACCATTAAATATATGAAAAATAAAAAAATTATACTATAATTATTTATTTTTTAACGAAAATTTGACAGATCTTCTTGATCGTCGTCACGAGTCTACATGCAAAGTTTCAGCTGGATTGGATTACGGGGAAAGGGTTAAAAATCGATCCAAATTTTTTTGTCAGACAAGCAATCAATCAATCAGACGCCACGAGTTAATATAAACGGATTAAAAATAGAAATAGACTTTTTCGTTCTGTTTGAACGTAGCCCATAATAAAATAGTCACATATCCACCTAATTTATAACAGTACATTATAAAAGAAAGACTCTTTACTCCAATGGAAGATTTCCTTTCATATTTATGTATGCGTGGAACACTGAAGAAAAATGTGTCTAGTAGCTAATAGCAAAAACTTCTTTCTTTAATTTTGAATAGACTAAATGTCACGATTGTCTGAAGTTTTACAGAAGATAAATCGGATATATACTGAACACAAATGCAAATTTTGATGTCACTTATCCCCGTAACTGTTGACGTTTCACCAAAAGTGTAAAGATTTTTTTTTTTTCAAAATTGAATGAAGAAGATTCGAGAAGAGAAGAAAAGTGTTTGCTACTTGCTGCGAAACACCCTGTGTATCACTGAAAACGAATTGTGAAAAATAATTATGTGACTAATATTGTGGTCTCCCGGGACGAGTACCGAACTCCAAGAGGGAAAGAAAGATATCTGAAAACATCTAAAAATAAATTAGATATTTGTGAACTTTGAGTTATTCAAAGATAACGATTTATTTATAACTGAAAAAAAACAAATATATTTAACAATTCAGGTATTTATAAACTGTCGTGTAAAGATAGTACAGCGTTTTATATTGGAAAAGCCGGTCGAAATTTCAAAGAGTTAAAGATTATACATTTTGATATTTTGACATGTATAACACACTGACGATGGAAAGGTTTTTCCGAAACATGTAGGTGTAATTAATCAAATAATATTAGTATAAACATATAACTAATACAATTAACATTTTAAAAATGTCAATCTACAGTGTTGCTGAAAAAACACCTATTTATCATCTTGGGATGTATATAGTAACATAATACAATCCCTTATCAATGTAAAACAGAGGGTACTGACACTTAAACTATTTGTTGGCATAATTATTTGGGTGCGGTAGCTACTAATGTCCGAATCACAGGATGACTCAAGAGAAACAAAATTCATTTTATGGCGTGTAATATTATTACTCCCTTTCTTTTAACTCGTAGTGTCTGCTTGTCTGCTGTCTGCTGTCGGCTTGTCTGCTTGTCTGCTTGTCTACCGAAAAAACTTTGGTTCAATTTTTAACTATTTTACCGTGATCCAATCGAGCAGAAACTTTGCAGGCAGACTCTTGACGACGATAAAAATAATCTAACAAATTTTCGTTTAATTTTTTTAAATAATTATAATATAATTTTGGATTTTTCGAAATTTTTTATTACTCCCTTTCGTAGCGTTGCCCGACTCGAGCCCGACGCGTGGGGTAGGCGCGAAACCTGTTTCAAATAGTAAATGAGAAAAGGAGTATAATAAAAACTTTTGTTTGTTTTTATGGGTAAGTTTTTTTTTCACTCTAATCCATCTCTTTGTCCTTAATGTCTTAAATAATTGTGTTTTGCTACATTCAAGTTAATGTTTAATACATCAACCAAGACTAGATACCATATTTTTACTCTTTTGGTAGAATTCTATAGAATGTCACAATTTTTTTTTATTTGTGTGAAAGAAAGAAGACAAACTCTGCCCGCATAATCATCCATTAGTATACAGGAATATACAGGGTGTAACGGAACTAGTCCACAATACTTTACAGGTAGATTACTTCCTTGATTATGAGTCGAAAATGTTCAAGCAACCACGACCTTATATCAATAGTTAAGGAGATATGCGATGTCAAATTTTGCCTTTTTTTCAATATTTCTGACTTATTTTTTGCAAAACGTTGGACTATCATTACAGTAACCTATATCTAATATAAAAAGTTCATTGCCTTTAACACAAGTCAAATAAAATATTAAAAACCTTCCATTTCCAATTGCAAAGCATTCGAATTGGAGTTTTTCAGGGTTTTTATTGAAACAAATGAATTTTTCGTAATCGATGTAAGTGTACTGTAATTATGCTTCAAATTTTTGTAAAAAATAAGTAGGAAATATTGAAAAAAAATGCGAATTTGATATTGCATAGCTCCATAACTATTGATACTCATCATGGTATCAACACTTGCGCAATACACTGCATACACACTACTGTTACGTATATTATACTATTACATATATAACTGTTTTCTATCCCTCATCCATAACCTCAGCCACTTCACCCTTTCTTTCCTCTTTATACTAAATTTTGTTATAGTTTTGCTTAAATCTGGTTTATTTTGAATTTTGCTTTATTTTGTTTCTTCATTAATTATAATATGTCACGTTTAATTGTTATGCTTCGTGTTTTGTTTTATATCACAGATCTCTGTTGTTAATTAAAATAACTAGGGTTTTATTGGTAAATATGGCTGAATTCCATTACTGAATTACTGGAAAATAAATTTAAGTTTTTTTAAAAAGTGAAGTACAAGAGAATTTAAAATGAATATGTGGGAGAATCTAAATCTTGTACGTAGCTGGGTAGTAAAACAGGTATGAGTATAAATTCTTGTTTTTGTAAAAAGAAACGTAACATAATGAAATAATAAATATATAATTTAATTTAAGGACTGCGTGTACAATAGTCTTAACGCGCTTGAGAGTTTTAATCCTTGGGACCCCGCCCCGACACATTACCATTTCCTTTATACATTAGTGTCTAGTGTTCCATTTTAAGGACTGAGTACTTCAATAAATTATTACTGTTGATGGAAAACTTGGAATTCTAAGATGTGCGTGCTGACGATCCGCAAAGCGGAACCAAAATGTGCCTATAATCTAGATAAGTTCTTAAAGGCGGAAGATGAGAAAGCAGACATCAATTAGCCCTACAGCCCATTAGTATCATGGAATTACTTGATTAATGGTATCTTGTATTTTATATTAAAACCCATTGCCACCCACCGTAAACTCTTGAGTACGTTCGAAGCTTAATAAAGCGTAAAAAATGACACTGGTTCATCATCGTTATACAGATTTGAAAGACTATTTAAGTAAGATGTTTTTGTCGTTTTTTATTATAAATAGTAATATATTCTGACTTGATTTTTATTATTATGTATATTTACGATTATACCTTACTGAAAAGTGAGATACTATTAGTAGGATGATATTTTTAGATACCGTGTGTTAGGTTATATTTTATGTATTTATCAAAACTTTTCTCTTCCAATATTTTCTTGACTCAATAAATAACTATTTATTTATCTTAATTTTTTTCCCATATTTTTATTTGCTCAAAGTGTCTTAATAAATATAAATAAAAAATATTTAATAATATGTCGTTTTCTTTTGGGCGTTAATGGGTTAATAAAAAAAGATCGCTTTGTACAAAATTGCTATTTATTGAATTATAAAGATGTTTCGGAGCCAACGGTACCTAAATCAGGGTACAACGTATACTAAAAATTAAATTGGACTTGTATCAAAGCCAATGAATTTTTATTATTCGATATAAATTACTGTCTGGTTAGTTATAAAGTAAAAAACAAAAAGAAAAAAAATAAAGAATTTTTTCAATTCAAAATTGAATGAAAAAACTTCCTAACACTAGATAGAGGAGAAACCCTGCATAATCTAACATTCTACAGAAGATGTCAGAAAATTAAAAAAGCAAACGTTGAAGTCGCATATTGATATTAGGACACTAATGTTTCAACATTTTCGACTCACAACTTGAACAACAATCTATATATAAATAATTTTGCACTAACTCTATTACATCCTGTATACATTTGCCAATAAACTCGTCCATGTAAGAATGACAAAATCCTTATAAAATATAAATGAACCAATTATGAGTTTATTAATTGTGAGTTAGTGTAATAGTATTACAAAACGGTGATCACAGATTTTAATCACTGATCAACTAATACAAATGAAACTTGCACCGGTGAGTCTGGAGTAGCAATTTATCTCTTCACTACTATGCACGTCCTTCGCACCTGTCTTAGGACAGGCTTTGAGCACCAGTTAATTAAATAAATTGCTACACCCTTAAGTTAACGTTTAAGCATATAGAACAGGTAAGCTTTACTGTTAGAGTGGGCGTGGATTAAGTGAGAAACAGCTCGCGTGAATTCAAAGCAGCGTTAAGAACATTAACATGCCAACCTCGTCTTCTACTTCGTCCAGAACTTTAACTACAGCCAAAGAAATTGGTTGAACTAAGTAGAAAATAAACTAGAATCAGGGACGTCCCGTGGATGAAGGCTAGTAAGGTCGGCCATAAATTCAAAGGGGCGGCGGAATATGAATATTAGGTATCTTGCCTGATGATCCAGTTAGTGGTCAAGTTAGTTCCTCATGCACGTCACTGCATTCCGTGTATAGATGTTATTGTAATCCCTATTTAATAACAAATAAACTATTGTTTCCCCCTCTTCATCCTTGCACCTAGGAGTCAGTGAAGCGGTTTTGTGGGCCACTTTATCATAAAAAAAAAGCCAAATTAAGAAAGGCCGATATGGGAGCTATTACTTACCCCTCCCCCTTGAGTACGTGGTGGGTCCCCTTTCTCTATACCGGTCAACGATTCGGGCCTAGTTACAGGACCACCAAATCAGTCCTATTTTCAGAGCACAAACTTAGTTTGAGAGAAGGAAGAAATTTGATTTGACACATTTTACGTGAACACGTATCTTTTTTAATATTAATAAACAACAAAAATATATAATTTACATCGTTTTATTATTATTATTTCCATCTGGTGTAAAAAATCATAAACTAACAAACTAAAGTTGATCAAGCCGTTTCTCCGTAGAGATGGGCAGAGAGGATAAATCACCAGACACTTCTATCCTGGCATAGTACTTTTGCTTCGACTAGTCATGTCTTTTCATTCATGCTTTTCGATTGTTGAAGCTTTTTACAAGGCCATTTTTCAATACCTTTTTTACCTGATCGTGCCACATCTTTCTCGGATGCTCTCTATCATATATTTTATTTATTACCCTCTCCTCGCACATAGGTTCCTCATGATCAAACCATCTCAGCGATAATTTCTTTATTCTATCTAGCACGCTAAAATGAATCTAAAGCATAATACGCTTAGAAAGCATTAAATAAATTTTAAATGATAATTCAGAAATTATTACAGGAATGCGAAAACAATCCAATAAAAGTTTATGGGAACATTTTAATAGCATATTAAGCAGTGATGTGAAAACGTGAGAGAAAGATTAATATCAAAAAGGATAAATATCAAACGAATTAACTAAAAATGTTGTTATCTGTTCCCAACTCCGAATTTAGCAAATCTCATCTTTAACAAATAATAAATCACCCGGAAATTGTCTTAAATATATTTTAATTACGTATTAACTACTACTTATAAATGCTTTATCATAATGGCGTTTATTAAATTTTCTTAAGGGCGACACCTTGTCTAGAGACGTCTCTGACTGGAATCGTTTTGTGCAGAGATATTTTAGCAAAATAAAAACGGAAGTAGGGAAACTTTTCCCCACATCGCTAAAAAAGAATGAGTGTGCTCATTAGTTCTTTTTTCGTATGGTGTAAGTTACCTTGTTCATCAATGTCAAAGTGAGAAGGAATTTCTTTTAGTTACAATTTTTGGAAATATTCTGCCGTGTGTATAAGACCTTTCTGGCCAATGTTTTGGATACCTTTGCTGGTTCCATCATCAGGACTGATGACTATGAGTGTTGATTAGCTTACAATACCGTGGCAAAAGCAGAGTTTGTGTGTGTTAGTTTATTTCATAGTAATACCATAGTAATACCAAAATACCAATATTTCATAGTAATAACAAGAGTGGGAGAAGGTGATTGTAAAGTTTATTATAAGTATAATTTAAAGTTAAAAGTTAAACTTAATTAAATGTTTAAAGTAAAGTGTGATCTAGTTCTGAGAATTTTTTTTTTTTACAAAAGTGTAAGGTTATCAACAAATTAGAGATGACAAAGTAATTTGTAGTTTTCACATAGCTTTACAGTGCTACAGAGATTGACTACATTGAGGTGTAGAATTTTTTTATATATTTTTTCAACTTAAGGCTTCAACAGGCGAAGAGGCCCAATTATACAGCGAAACATGTCACAAACACCCAGGCTTGAGTAAATCACATAGATTAATTGTGACCTCACAGGAAATCGAACCCGGAATTTTCGGTGTGAGAAGCCAGTGTCATGCCCACTGGGCCACCGCATGAGTTTGGTGGAAATACAAATTATTGATTGATTAAATTGGCAAAATAAGCCGGAGTTACAGGTCTAAAGGTCGCTACAACGGGAATATTGAGGGAAGAGAATAAACTAGTTGAAATAATATTGTTACGAAAATTAATACCCGAGTTTAAATTTCTTTTAATTTCTAAACATTCAAAATGACTATTTTATTATCTCCAATTTTGGTAATCGAAATATCAACAACTTCTCGACTAGCTAGAGTCTAGAGCTTTGAGACTTTCAGTGTTTATGACAATGCAGTATTCAATTATTTTCAACATTACTTGTTTGATATTTTTGAGAGATACCTAGTTATAGGTATGTTTTAATATTTCATAGAGAGAATAAAAGCCGCTAATCGCTAATCGCTTATTAAAAATTAAAAATTGAATTTAAGAACAAAAGACACTTATTTTAAATAAAAAAATTAAATAATTTTTTATTTTGTATTAAATTCATACTAAAAAATATTTATTTGTTTATTCATACATATAGACCTTACAAAAAATTAATAATTTAATTTTTTATCTAGAAAATATTTATAAAAATATTTTAAATGAAATCAAATCAGAAATTGAAGCCATGAAGGGGAGTTGCAATATTATTAAACAAAGTAAGAAACACCGCGGTAAGACGGTCCCTACTGAAACAGCACAAGCTCGTAAAATAAGCGACTAATAAGATTTTTCCACCCCTAGTTAATGATAAATAAAGGTCAACAAAATATTCTGACATTACTTCTGATATTTTTTAAAACAAATTTAAATATTAGCATTAAAATTTATGTTGAAAATTCAAAAGGTAAAATAAATAAAAAGTAACCCATAAAATTTTACAATACTCCCTTTCTCATTTTCGGGTTTTGCGTCTACCATATGCGTTGAAATATCCATACAACTTGTATGAAAAAGACATTAAAAATTTGAAAACTCCAAAATTATACTATAATTATTAATTTTTTAACGAAAATTTGACAGATCTTCTTGATCGTTACCATGAGTCTGCTTGCAAAGTTTCAGCTCGATTGGATCACGGGAAAAGGGTTAAAAATCAATCCAAAGTTATTTGTCAGATAAGCAATCAATCAATCAGACGCCACGAGTATATAAGGGGTGTAAAAATAGAAATAGACTTTTTGTTCTGTTTGAACGTAGCCCATAATAAAAAAGTCACATATCCACGTAATTTATAACAGTAAAATTTTTCGACGGCAAGCCGGCAAGCAAGTAAGCAGACGCCATGAGTTAATATAAAGGGAGTAAGAGTGCATTGAATTCTAACACAAAAAAATTAACAATGTCTTCATGTACGATAATTTTGAACCACAGTCAGTTGATGACTTGGAAAAGTACCCGCTTAGTATGTGAAAGTTACCTGTAAAGGGTAAAATAAAACATATCGTAAAACTCAATGGTAAATGAAAATTTTACGATCTTTTCTAAAGCGTTATTTCTAACGCAGATTTCGTTATATATATGAGGGGATCTTTGACAAAAAGGAAAAAGCAGAACAATCGTATGTTTGGTCGTATTTTGGACTAAGCAATATTTCTATTTCTCTATCTAGACAGAACATTGTAATATCGTCAATGTTTACGTTTTGAGTTTAACAGGTTTGAAATTAATTATTTTAATCAATTAGAAAGCTCATCATTCATGATTGTGAAAAACTTAACGTTCATTAAGTAATTAAAGTTTTAGAGCCCTCTGATTGATTGAATTCATTAATTTAAAAATTGGGAAACATAAAACATCAAAATTGGCAGCATTACCTACAATGTTATGTTATACTTAACTGTCGAGATACTGAAATAGCCATATTGCTTAGCTCAGAATACAGCCGATTGTCTATCGTCTTGATTTTGCTCTTTAGTTGTAATGTATGCGGGGGTTTATCATTTTACGCTTGTTTTATCCCAGACTTTCGATGTATAAGAATTCACCCCCGAAAGTTGACTGAGCGCGCCAATTCAAGGGGCTGGCAAAGGATTTTCACTTAACTTTTGAAAACTCTTAAACTTATCGTCTTCAAACTCGCGTCGTATATTTTTTGAGACGTAAGCCTCTAAATTCAGGTTTTTGAATATGTTTAAAGACGTATTCGCGTTAAATGTGTAAATAATGTTTTTCTCTCCCAGTAAATTGAGTGACGGCCAGAATTGACTTTCAAATTCTTTTCTGAAGTGTGTTTATATCGAAAGGTGAAAACCCATTAGCCCCCGACGAAATTGAAAGAGAGGGGGCCGTGTCGGGTTAATGCACCGTTCGACGTGGTTGTCAGTCTGAAGTAAATTATTAACTCGGTCTTCCATCGGCGCGGGCGATCGGCACCGGGTAAGAAAGACTTTTTGCCCAGAGCTTTAATAATTTATTCTGTATGGCGTGTAGCCGGGGGCGCGGGAAATTTTATATTTTATAGCACAATGAAGAGGGTTTCTTTGCGTTATAAAATGTATTAAACATAGCCCACTGCTTAAATTAAAATCAAAAAACATAACTTGAATCGAAACAACTTTATGACAATACGTTTTCGTAAGACGAGTATCTACAGGCCTAAAAATACAGATAAAGATAAAGCTTGATTTGCATTGCTTTCTTCGATATTATCTTCTAAAGAGAAAAAACAACGATAGTCTACACAATCTTATTTCTGCTGTGTGCATGAGTCGTTCGCCCTCCGTGGATGCAGCATTAATGAAAAATTATATTTTTTTAAATATAAGAAACATATATAAGAAACAAGCGGTTAAAAAAAATGGGGACACGCTTTTATAATGTTTCTTTGAATATTAAAAATAATTGTAGTAATATCATATGGTAATGAATACACAAAAAAAAAATATTTTGACATTTTTGAAGGTAGGGATGCATTTACGCGCATTATTATCGACGGATGTTGACGGCCGGACTGCCCAGACAATCAAAATAATGGAAAGAGTACCATCTTGGAAACATCGGTAATTTGGCCATTCTTTAGCTAGTTTTAATCCAGTTTAGGTAACGGATACCCAGGTACCCGTATCACCCTCATACACGAGCCAACAGAATCGAGACCGAAAGGAGATCTAGATGGAGACAGGTGGATAATTTCAAGACAAACCTGCGAGAGATTTAGCGGACATGAACATTCGAGTCGGGCCGCTAAAGAAAGAAGAAGAAATAAAAAGGAACGCCAATGACTTCTGGTGAGTAATAATTGGAAATGAGCAGCAAATGAGTGTGAGGAAGGCGGAATATTAAAGAAGTGAAGGACCGATGTGGTCACAAGAAGAAATTGATCAAAACAATTAATAATTTACCTAAGGAAGTGTCGCGCTCACTCTACTGGAATTGCTGTAAATGAAATAAATGAAATTATTAGTTTTAAATAGAATAAATTTGATGTGACATAAATTCTGGGAACGCATCTCTGTGTTTTTAAATTTAATTGAAATATAATTTAAAAAATATTTTGTACTAAAAACCTTTTAAAGTATAAATTTATACAAAATATAGTAAGTTCTTACGATACATTTCAAATGTCTGAATGTATTGAAATATATATGACGATACAACAATTTGGACACGCTGCGACTGAATGAAATAAGTTCGATATTATTATTATAATTATTTACATATCAATATATATATAAAGAAACTCGTGTTTTCCTACCCACCAAGTTTTCTCCACAACCGGCCACAACCACTCACCGGTGGTTATGGTGGTCGATAGCTCTTGGTGTCACATCGAAAATATGCGAGTTTGGTGGGGGTGGCTGTGCGTGGGTGGGAGTGGGTGACGAAAATGTGCTTTCTAGCACAGTTTTTTGTTATGGGAAGGCCGCAAATGCTTCAGATTGTGTCGGTAAGTCTAAAAGGTTCCGGAAAAACCTGCTCTAGAAAGTTCTGTAAGGAGAAGGTTGAAGAAAATTCCCGAAAGTTCTATAAGGTTCTAAACTGAGTGGCTGAATGTGTCGGTGTGTCTCGAAGGTTTCTGTACATTCAAAAAATTTCTTGAAAGTTCTGGAAGGAGAATGTTCTAGAAGGTTCGCGAAAGTTCTACGACGATCCAAACAGTGTACTAAAAATCTTCGCGTGCGAAGCCGTGCGGGCACAGCTAGTATTCAAATTAAAGCACGACAATTGACAACATTTTCATACAATATTAGAAATTATATTAAATACCCCAATTTTGTTTGTCGTTTGTACTTCCTTATTTAAACGTTATATTCATTTTCTTTTCAAAAATATTTTAATAAAATTAAATTTTTAGAATTACAAGAACATTATTAATTAGTGGCTGTATTTTAGAAACACAACAAGCAACCATTGTTAAGGATTCCAAGTAAGATAATCGTTACAAGACATATTTATCATTTGAGTTGAAAAAAGTGGGTAAAACCTTTTCAAATTATAAAAAATAATAGAAAACCTAGTTAAAAGCGTATTCCCTCGTATTTCGAATTAAGATGAAACATAAAAATAATACGCACAACTTCCGAATTTTTTTTAATTAATGGTGACTTTTCAATACGGTCTAAACAAAAAAAAACGTATTAATCACGTGTTTGCCAAATTGTGGATTGCAAGCCAAATTTTAAAAGATCGCGAAAAGTTTTTGAAATATCATTTTTATTATACACAATTACACAATACTTTACAAGTAAAAAGTTTCATAAATTTGAACTCCAATTTTTCCGCAAGATTCTAGTAATTTTTTTAGAGAATTAAGGCGATTGATTTTATATTAATAAATAAGTTTCTTTCATGATAGTCCAACGTTGTATCTCTAGAACTTTAAGATAAGAAATATTGAAAAAAGGGCAAGCTTTGAAGTGTGTAATGACATTGACATTACAATATTCATGTCATTCAACTGATAAAATTAAAGCAGAAATTTCCATCTACCTATTGTGAAATAGCTCTGTTATATCTTGTATAATAAATAGGTTATAATAAATATTCTTTCCTCAGTATTTAACGCATAACGAGCATTTTTTAATATATTTATATTATTTAAATATATTTATTATTTTTCCATCGTCATAAAATACATAGTTCTCTATCTAACAATGTCCATCACTAATAATTTATTATTGACGTTGACAGATTCAGAAACAGATAAAAACGTACTTTTATTTTATTTTTTACTTTTCCTTTGGTATTTGTTCATTTTGAAGATTGTCCGTGAGCCAAAAAAAAATGTCCTAGCCTATAGTTTTATCATTGGAACATTATTATTCGAGTATTATTATAGTATTAAATTGCTCAAGAGTTTAAAGCAACCGATGCTCCTTTTCAATGAAGTAACATATGAATATTTTGTTTCATTTAAATTTTATTAATTTCACCCGTTTATTTTCAACGGTGTCATTTGTAGCTGAATTTATTTTATTAATATTATCGTCCTACGAATATTAAAATTTTTAAATTCAAAACAAGTCAACATCATAAGTAATTCAATTCATAATGTTTTTCTCAGATAGCTTCTCATTCTCATTCGTTCTGTCTTAATGATTATAAACACAAAGATACACTTCAATGATGTTAAGCTTGTTATAGAATTCCATTTCTCATTGATCGTGCCCGGGCAGATCATATCTGAACGTAAATATTTTAATTTAAGCCAATTACTTACCTACAAAAAGTAACTCTTCTCCTGATGTGGTGCCCAATTCCCCAGAAACAGTCTTTGAACCCGCATCGAACCCCTTCAGCAACGGAACTAATGTAATAAGATTCAATGCTGCCATAGATCTTGCTCAAATATAGATCGTAATTCATGAATAGATATATTATTTGCTTCAATTCAAATGTCAGCAGTCAGGTCTCAAAAATATTGATTCATATTATGTGTTATACAATATGATATATAAATGTACCTGTATATTGATCCAATGGTGCTCAAAATTAATGTTTTGAAAGAATCCTGATAGGTTTGTTTGTGAACGTGTGATTTCACTCTAATTCCAGATCAGTAGAAGGTTATGGAACATATCTAGGTTATTAAAAAATATATATAGGTTAGAAATTCACAGTAGGTAGATAATGATATCAAGTTGTAAAATCAAAAAAGAAATTCTTATTTCTTAAATTCGTTTATTCTTTTAAATTCTTATATTATATATACTTATATACAATATTATAAATATTGGTAATTAAAATAAACTCATTAATTTTTTATTGGAAAAATGTAGACTCAAAACAAAAAAATCGCATGACTAAAATGACATTGGTCGAATGTTATGAATGCATCATTGTTCTTTCAATCATGTAAAAAAACGTTAAAGGCACAAATTAGATAATAATATTATTTAAATATAATTAAATGCAAAATTTAGAAAGAAAAATCTGTTGAAAAAATATTTGATTAATACGAACTCAGGCCTTTTCCATTCTGGAAACAACGTTACAACGCAACAGAAACCTTCTTTGATTATGAAAATTTTGTTACAAATTATATTATGTACCTATTCTATTGTACATGATTATTTTATTATATTATCAAATAACTATCAACTTAACAAGTACGTGTATGTGAACCCCAAAAACTTTTGAGTAATACACACTTTAAGTGTCGCGAAGTTAAATCTACCCAATTTTTAATAAATCTATAATATCGCAATCAATATTATTTTTTTGAAAATGCATTATTTGTGAAGTTCTCATTTTTACAATAAACAGGTTTTTTGTATTTATCTAATTTATTTATTTATTTAATTTGCCTTACATAAAACAGAACTAAGTTGTAGAATCTAAAGATTTTTATTGAAAAATAAAAATTTATTTGAGAATATTTTTTCATTTAATATACCGACAATGTAAGAGAAATTTGTATTATTATTATTATTATTAATATTATTATATCAAATATGAACAAAATGTCTCAGAATACGAGGTGGCCAAAAAGTTCTCAAGAGACTGCTGAATTTATTAAATTTTTCATTGGTTTTAGTATAATTATGAAGAGTAACTGGGTATTTTAAATTAAATATTGAAGTATCAGCATGTTTCAAAGAGAAGTGAGACTGTAGAATTCTATTTCAGAGAACGGTGCTTATTCAAATAACTTATCGAAGAAATTTAAACTCATTAAAAGCGCGAGCAAGTCCAGGCAACCTGATCTTCAGCGGTGTACTTCCTGAACACTTCGCTTTCCACAAAACGAGGACTTAATTTAAAAGATAGAATGCCGTGGCAGGTTACGACAAAGCGATTCAAACATCACCGAGCGTTCATCACAAGTTTCAATGTAAACACAAAAATACTGTTCAAAACCAGCTCAGTTACTTCAACAAGTATTATATCAAAATATGAAAATAAATAATTTGTCTTTTCTTTAACAAAATTATCATATTTATGATTTTATCAAATTGATTTCGTGCGAAATTAAAATACAAGTGCAATTTCGGGCGATAACCGCAAATTTCGTTTAAAGATTAAAAATAAATCGAAAATTAAATATCTCCTTCCCAGAACTGACTCCTGCGTGGAGTTAGATTACTTTGGAATGATTTTCAGGCCCTAAAGTGAATTCTCAAATAAGGACAGTGACGCTTGAGTGTGGCAAGAAAAGTAGGGGAGGAAGGAGATTGTCCACCTCTACTGTGTGGTGGTGAAAGTGAAGGGAACAGGAGATTCTTCAACGCTGGATCACAACCAAATAGGGCATGTACATTTACCGGAAAATGGCATTATCAATAAATTAGTAAAACTCTGAATCTAATACAAGTTGAGCAGTAATTTACCGGTAATTATGAAAGTGTCGAAAATTTAATATTATGACATACAGTAAAAACATTTTGATATTAACATTTTTTACATATTGACATTAATTTTTTATTTTATACAAAAATTGCTCATTATATTATGCACAACGATATCTAAAAGTTATTGTCCAATACAATTAATTTGAAAAAAGATTAATGCGTTATCGCATCTATTTATTTGTCATAAATTAGATTTTTTGTTAAGAATCAATACGAACTATTTACTCTTTTCAAAATTATACACAACAATACTGTAGTAAAATAAAATATAGGAAATTTTTGAAAATCACTTAGCCTACAGATTAAGATACAACTATTTTACTGGAACTGGACTTCAGAAGATACTAAAAAGTATCTGTCAGAAGACAGAAAAGTCACCAAGAGATAAATAATATTCAATAAAGTACCATAGGTTGACTAGTAATTTTTGCGATGGTTATTCCAGATCTCCAATGGACGTACGCGCATTATATTAATGTAAGTATGTTAAAATTATATCGTTGTTTAAAACTATTATTATATAAAACATTAAAAAGTGGATAAAAATGTACAGAGATGACTTGTAATTGAAAATTTATTTGCCGATAATTCGGTCATATTCTTCCATATTTACCGGTAAATTGGTTTACCGAAAACCAGCAACGCGTGCTCTCTTACGAGAGCAAACTTAACGATTTGAGACTTGCGCGATTCTTTGGTCGAGTGAGACAGATGCCGGGGTACATCCTCTGGGAATTTAATACATACAATGACGCACCATGACTATGATCGATGGTTTAGAAGGAATAGGTCATCCCATATCTCACTTCCCTACGGAATGATGATCTATTCAGCAATGAAAGGTACCTCGGGCTTTTTGGAGAGTTTGTCAGAACGTGGGTCTCCCGCTGGGGGATGTTGGATGGACCGGCTGATGAGGGAGTTGCAGAGTAATCTTTACTGTCCGTCGGTGGTCAGTTGTTTCAGGCCAGGGTGAATTTTTGCCGATTCGGAGCCGCAGTATGCGCAACCAAAAAAACATGACGTCTCATCCCCCCTTCTGATATGACAGATACTATGACTGCGTTGAAATGTTAAACACGCACATAACCTAATTTGTCTTTTGTAAATTACGTATTTTATGAATCAATAATTGAAAGTTTATCAATTTATTTTAAAGCTGCCAATTAAAATTTCAATGTGTTTTAAAAAAAGGTTTTATTAGACTCAAATTTGCTTCGCTTAGAGGAAAGGATACGAGAATAACCACTCCTAGATCAGTTCCGGGAATGGTGATTTATGACTTTCTTCCCTTCCCTGACCTATACGAAAAGATACCCTTTGTAAGTCCTTTACTGTACCTACCCGTAGAACAATTTCTCTCACCTAGCAGTGTATAAATACATATGTATGAGTTGGACACGAGGTTTCATTGTGTTCGGCATTTAACTTTTCTACTATACCCGCATGGATCATAGTAACTCTCACAGAGCTCTACCTCGAACCTAATTTTTAATCAGTACTCAATAAACATTAGAAATAACGCTAATTACTCACTGACGGTAAGGACTTCACCGGTAACTTATAACTATTTATTTAAATCATAATATGCTATGAAAAAATAATTTCTCTTTACCCGATAAATATATACAAGAAAGGAAATTTGTTAAAAGAGAGATTTTTGAGAGTGTATGAGTCTGAATATAAATATTTTAGGGAGTGTGAGGTGTCTCAAAAAATGGAACTTGATAACGGTGTCGAATGTCAAGAAAATTTATTAACACAATTTATTTTATCCGCCAAATTAATACTCTCATTGCTGATATTAGATACGCATCCAAACCCTTCGCTTGATTAATTAATATTTCAAGTACGTTTGCTGGGTAGAAATACAATCACTCTTATTAGGCTCTTAAAAATAAACTAACATTTTGGTTTGCTTGGAACCTGCTAGCCGTATCTAACGTTATATGCAATGATTAAACTGATCGTGTTAATTAATTATCGGTTTTACTCACGCAGAATACAGAATCAGACTGCTGGAGTTGATGGAGTTTTTATGGTATTTTAGGGTCGAATGTCTCTACACTCACGTGGCAAAAAATTTTGGTGATTATGTGCCAGGATCTTGATCAGCCCTTACGAAGCCTCAAGAAAGAAGAAAAAGAAGCCTCAAAAAAGAAAAAAAAGAAAGAATGAAGCCTCAAAAGCGTGAACGTAGCTCATGCCGCCCACACCCGTTTATCCATTCAATCCTTGACCCTTCGATCGACTAGAAGCAGTTAATCTTGTAAATCTCTTGTAACTTCAATTCACCCCCGATAAAGTCAGTACCTACTTCCTTATTTTCTTGCACTGTATGCCACTTACACACATGCCACACATTCCACGACACTTGCATACATCACACATTCCATGAACACTATTAGATTTCCTAGGTAGGGTGGGAATTCTTCGTTCTCATATACCAAATTAATGATCTTCAATCTACGAATGCGGTGATCATGTTTTAATTAATCCAAAATACATACATTTAAAAAAAGTAGCCATCCCTAGACTAGTTTAAGCGCTGCTTGCTTTCTAGGAGGTGAAAAGTCATATTGTAGAATATTAGTGAAGAAAAGTAACCCATTAAAACCAAGTTTTTATTTATACTCCCTTTCTCATTTACTAGTTGAAACATTTTTTTTTTCGCTTAACCTACGCGTTGGGCTTCGGTCGGGCGACGCTACGAAAGGGAGTAATACAAAATTTCCAAAAATCCAAAATTATACTATAATCAGGTTTCGCGTCTACCAGACGCGTTGAAGTATTTTCATACAACTTAATAAGTTGTATGAAAAAACCATTCAAAATTTGAAAAATCCAAAAATTTATTAAATTTTTTTAACGAAAATTTGATAGATAAAGTTTCAGCTCGATTGGATCACGGGAAAGGGGTTTAAAATGGATCATGAAGACAAGCAGACGCCACGAGTTAATATAAAGGGAGTAAAAATAGAGAACATTTTGTTGTTTTTTTTTCAAAATTAGGACGTTATTTTTTGAATTTTTTTTTACATATTTTAGATAAGTGTATTGATACCTGGTCTACCTTTCTCCTAATCCATATTTTATGTTAATTTTGATATGTTTTCCAACATTTAATTAAAGACTGTATGGCCAAATGGTTACCTCTAATTAGTAATAGTGTATTGGGTTTCTTTAAAGGGCATATGTTTATATTTGTGTACGTAAGATAAAATAGTTTCAGCACAAATTTGTTTAATATCAAAAATACATCAGATTTTATATATCTAGTAGTGATGAGATAAACTGGGACTATGTAGTTGATGTTTGATTGAAAAGTTGATAAGAAAACTGATAATAATACTCATAATTTGATGAACAATCACCGTTTAAACTGAAACTAAATCTCAAGCCACTAAATCACAGTAACCAATCATATGACTGATTAATTATCAATCATAATCACAATTTACCTCATCGCTAATGTGTGTAAACAGTGGTAGGGTACTATTTCGTGTTGTGAATTATTTCAATGCAAAATTATCTGCCGTAGTTTTTTTAAACATTTTAATACGAGGATATCATCGATGAGATTCTGTTCAGCGAGCTAGAAAAGATGCTGTGACCCTACGTGAAGAAGTGGAGTGGAAAGGAGTGATATACTTGATCTATTGACCGCTCCAGCGTCAGGTCAATTCATCACGAGGACGATTCAGCATCGGTCCTTTCATAGCCAAAGGATCATCTAATCTTTATTTTTCCTGTCCTTTGAAAACTTTCGAATATATGTAATCCTACAACTTTTATTTATGGTTGAAAAATTATCAAAATAATATTTTAATCAATGTTTATTATTGTAAGCACTGTGGGTTTGAATAAAGATACCTAACAGTTGAATTAGCAATGTATCGCTAACTTATTTAAATTAAGCACTTTTCTTTTATATTTTATTAAAGGAATTTTATCAAGAATATGTAAATACCTCAATAAATTGTGTTCAGATGTTGTGTTCAGAAATTACGTTTTTCGAAAAAGAGTACGGAAAACTATCTGAATTTCATTTGGTCTGTCCAATATATAGATAGGTTAAAATTAAAACTGAATACAGTAAGTAAGGATGCGTTCACACGTCTCTCATTATCATTCCAAAACATCAATCAATAATAGTTCATAGATTTCATTTTGTCCGAACGTCGTTCTTTCATTTCTTAATTCTTGTTTTAAAAAACGTTATATATCACAAAAACGACAGAGATTTTTAGTTAACTGACCGATCTATACTCTGTTATGCTTCACATTATCAATGATTATTTTTGCGTCCAGTAAAATATGTTTTTATGGTGTATATTTATATATCCAAAGGCATTTTTGCCTTGGAGATCCAGAACTGGATCTCCGAGGCAGAAGATCAGTGGAGGTAGACTCTTAAGGAGGCCAAAACCCCCCAGGGACTGTGAAGCCAACAATGATGATGATGACATTTATATTCATGAATCATACGTATTGTAAATGATGCTTTTATACTAACTATTACTGCCTTTAGTTTCGAACAGACTAACTAAAGCATCAACATCGTTATTAAACCCACATTGCATCAATAAATGCAATATCCTAAAACCCAAACATGACTTTACTAACCAAATTAGGTTTCAAAATTATTTTCAAACTAATTTTTTTGGAAATTATTTTTTCCATATTTGTCTCCGTTACTTCAATTCATTCCAATTTAAATTAAAAAAAACCTTAATGTTTATTTATTTTTATTCGATTCGCGATATAATTCGCTGGTCACGATGAAAAGCGTTGTATAATATAAAACAAAAAAAAATGTTTACAATATTTTTATATACGTGTTCTAAGTACATAATTACTGGATTTTCCACAGTCCACAGAGGGATAATTTTTAACTAAAATAAATTTTAGAAATTTTACAGAGACGAAGCTATTTATATGGAAAACATATATAGAGGTCTTTATCCTGTAAAGAATTCCGTACAGTAAAGAGCTCATAGATAATTAATAATTTCCCACATAAATAATTTCGTCTCTGAGAGACTTCTATAATTTTTTTATTCATTTAATTAATTTATTAATTATTAATTAACTATTAATTTATTAATTCTATAATTTATAATTAATAATTTCCCACATAAATAATTTCGTCTCTGAGAGACTTCTATAATTTATCGTAATTAATAAAAATATTCTTTATTTTAAGAATCTTAAAATCGTAGAAGTTGTGTACACTACACGCAGGCACACACGGATTCTACTAATAATTTAATAATGGACTAACAATGAAAATATTTAGAAATCACTCCAAATTGGTAATTTTACGGGCTCTGATTAATTGCACGCGTTTTGTGATTTCAAATTAATTTGCAGTTTAATTAATCTGCCCGATCCACGTTATTCAATTAGAGCGAGAAAGACTTAATGTTTTATCAAATTAGTAAGACCTACTCAGTCAGCATTATGAATAGAAAAATTTACAGCTTGATCTTTATATAATTACTAGCTGTAACCCGTCAAAAATGACCGTACTTTTACTTGCCGGTTCCTAAGGAATAAGTATTTACATTTTTATAGCTGACACCCATTAAATAGTAATAACAACTTTTTTATAATACTTCCCCTGCCGGCAGTTAGGGTAACTATTTTAGTAATCCTTGGCGATTGTGCTGTGCGGAATATTAAATAGTTCGCGTCTTTGCTAAGTCCTATAAGTTCGGCGGTAACATCAGCATCGTTTCCTCCTTCGGGTTTCCTGGCCTGCGGTTCTGCTTTCGTTTTTTTAGCCGTGAATTTGAAAGAAATTACCGACGTTACACGAAGTAATGGGGACAAACAGACAGACAGACAGACGTACGGATGGACAGACGGACAGAGAACGAAATCATTTTGTTTGATTTTAGTTAATAAACAAGTATATACAGGTGCCTCATAAGTAGTAGTAAAAACTTTATGGATTCCTGCCTTGATAATTTCAAGCAACCATAAACTAATATCTATAGTTATGGAAACATGTAATATCAAAATTAGATTTTTTTTCAATAATTCTGTAATTTTTTTCCAATAAGTTGAATTTTATTCAACTTACATATATGGATTATAAAAAATTTCATTCACTTTATACATTTCAAATAAAATGATAAAAGAACCTTATAAAGAAATTGACTTGTATTAAAGTGAATGAATTTTTCTCAAACGATATGTAAATTACTGTAATAATTAATCAACTTTTTGGAAATAAAAAGTCAGAAATATTGAAAAAATGCAAACTCTGATATTGCATATCTCCATATCTATTGAATAAATTCATGGTTGTTTGAAAATATTCGAAGGCAAGGAATCAACCTGTCAAGATTTTTTCACTAGCTATGGGATACCTTGTATATTGCCAAAATTCTATCTTTCACCTTAGACGGTTTAACATTTAGTATTGGTGTTTTTATTTTATTTTTCAATAATCATTAAAAATTTTATTATCATTTTAATTCAATAGTACTAGCTGTAACGCGTCAAAAATGACGTTACTTTTATTTTTATTTACTTTTATATGCCGGTTCCTAAAGAATAAGTATTTACTTATGTATAGTCGACACCCATGAAATAGTAATAATGATTTCTATCTAAATGTTTGACACTTTTTTCATATTTCCCTGGCAGTTAATGGCATCTACTATTTTAATTAAACCCTGGCGATTATGCGTGCGTAAAACTAAGGCAAAAACATAATTAAGTAATTAATATTAAAAATGTGTAATTTATCTTATGTTTTATTGTTAAATTAGTATTAAGTACCTTTATTTGTAAACAAGGATTTTTTTTAAATAAAAAAAAAAAAAAAAAAATTGATATCAAAATAAAATTATATGTGAAAAATAATTTACGGTACCGGGAATCAAACCCGAGGCCCCCGGGGGAATCGGATATCTCACCATCATACCACGTTTATAAGCACTTAGTGTATCTAAAGAAAATATATTTTAGAAAATACATTGTGCGCAGTATATGTAGTCTATTAGGTACCCGCGTTCGAGTTTGCTCATCTGGGGTTAAACCTTATCTTTGGCCGTTTAATTTGTTTTTTTAGCCGTGAATGCGAACGAAATTACGGACGTTACACGAAGTTACCTGGACAGACAGACAACGAAATTGTTATAATTGGGATTTAAAAAATCAGTGTCGGTAACCATCTTCAGACCAGCCTGAAGATATCCGTGACAGGCAGGAACCGGTAGGGTCAAAAGACAATTATATACAATCGTACGAAATAAAAAGCGAAAAAAATTTGAAAAGTGTTTTACTTAATTAAGTCATTAAAATTAATTTAGTCATTAAAATAAAAATCCTCCAGAAAATAGCAGCTTCAAAATTATAAATAATTAAAAGTGCCAAAATGCATTTAAGAAATGGATTTAGCTTACATGTTAAAGCGATCGCCTCAGCACGACGGATTGATGTAAAGATTAAGGTAAAATCCAAGCTCAAAATTGTATTGAATTTTATAATACGGATTCCGGTATTTTAATAATTTAAGCCTTCAGATCTTAAATTTATCGGAGGATAATTATATTGTCTCTACGAATACTTACGAAGAATTTATAACGAGGTGAAAATTTTCTTAATCATTTTAACGAACGAAAATATTAAAGGCGTATCCAAAGGAAATTATAGGGGGATCGAAACGATAAGGGTTAATATTTTCATCATTTATGTATAATATTTCATTTGAGTATGTTGTAATTTTTTAAGAACACAAAACTGGATTTTACCCCACAAGATATATTATAGATGTATTCTAGTGTAAATGTTAATAATTCAGAAGAATGTCATATGCATATAAAATAAATATTGCTTTAAAAACTCCAATCAAAACCATTATATCATTATCAAGGGCGGCATTTGTTATATTTTGGGATGGTTAATGGGGAAGACAAACTTCAATCACAGGTGAGGGTAGTAAAATACAACTCACATATGGAACAAGGTGTGCAAACTTAACATATTGTTACGTGGCGTGGCTCGCTCGAAAAATGAAATGGCACAACTCGTAAAATAAATCTTTTATTATCGATTGTACATTATCTCTAACATTTTACAATCGCTCGCAACGCAATACTGCTCTATTTTTTTATTCAAACACAAAAGAACTGCTCTCTTTTGTTTTTCTACTCGGGTAAGAACCCTTCCATTTCTTCGCTATTTATTTAATCATGTTAGTTCTTATTTCAACCACTGGGCATACCGGCCCGCCGTTCTGCGCATGTGACACTTTTCTATGGAACTGTCAAATGTCAACGAACAGCTCGTTACAATATATACAACTTCCAAAAATTTTAATGAAGCGGTAGTCTATAATGGGTGGAATTGGTGAAGTGTGTGTAAAGTAATTACTTAAGCTAACCTTACGAAAGGTCGTAAGCCCTATAAACACCCAAAAAAGACTTCCATACCTACTTCCCCATGTAAATTTTTTTTTCAAGTCCGAAATATTTATTAAACATGACAACACCAAGGGGAAGACTAAGACCGAGATAGGCAAAATGCAAGAAGTAAATAAGTCAAAAGGGGGTATATAGGGGAAGTCATGGATTGGATGATTGTGACTGAGGTCTTGGAATTTCGAGTCCCTGACTTGTACTGGGATTGTACAGGGTGTCTCGTAGCTAGCATCAAAAACTTCAGAGAAGATTTCTCAATCAAGTCAAAAGGGGGTATATAGGGGGAGTCATGGGTTGGATGAATGTGACTGAGGTCTTGGAATTTCGAGTCCATGACTTGTACAGGGATTGTACGGGATTGTACAGGGTGTCTCGTAGCTAGCATCAAAAACTTCAGAGAAGATTTCTCAATCAAGTCAAAAGGGGGTATATAGGGGGAGTCATGGGTTGGATGATTGTGACTGACGTCTTAGAATTTCGAGTCCATGACTTGTACAGGGATTGTACAGGATTGTACAGGGTGTCTCGTAGCTAGCATCAAAAACTTCAGAGAAGATTTCTCAATCAAGTCAAAAGGGGGTATATAGGGGGAGTCATGGGTTGGATGAATGTGACTGAGGTCTTGGAATTTCGAGTCCATGACTTGTACAGGGATTGTACAGGATTGTACAGGGTGTCTCGTAGCTAGCATCAAAAACTTCAGAGAAGATTTCTCAATCAAGTCAAAAGGGGGTATATAGGGGGAGTCATGGGTTGGATGAATGTGACTGAGGTCTTGGAATTTCCAGTCCATGACTTGTACAGGGATTGTACAGGATTGTACAGGGTGTCTCGTAGCTAGCATCAAAAACTTCAGAGAAGATTTCTCAATCAAGTCAAAAGGGGGTATATAGGGGGAGTCATGGGTTGGATGAATGTGACTGAGGTCTTGGAATTTCGAGTCCATGACTTGTACAGGGATTGTACAGGATTGTACAGGGTGTCTCGTAGCTAGCATCAAAAACTTCAGAGAAGATTTCTCAATCAAGTCAAAAGGGGGTATATAGGGGGAGTCATGGGTTGGATGATTGTGACTGACGTCTTAGAATTTCGAGTCCATGACTTGTACAGGGATTGTACAGGATTGTACAGGGTGTCTCGTAGCTAGCATCAAAAACTTCAGAGAAGATTTCTCAATCAAGTCAAAAGGGGGTATATAGGGGGAGTCATGGGTTGGATGAATGTGACTGAGGTCTTGGAATTTCGAGTCCATGACTTGTACAGGGATTGTACGGGATTGTACAGGGTGTCTCGTAGCTAGCATCAAAAACTTCAGAGAAGATTTCTCAATCAAGTCAAAAGGGGGTATATAGGGGGAGTCATGGGTTGGATGAATGTGACTGAGGTCTTGGAATTTCGAGTCCATGACTTGTACAGGGATTGTACGGGATTGTACAGGGAGTCTCGTAGCTAGCAGCAAAAACTTCAGAGCAGATTTCTCAATCAAGCTCAAAAGAGTGGTATATAGGGGGATTCATGGGTTTGGATGATTGTGACTGACGTCTTAGAATTTCGAGTCCCTGACTTGTACTGGGATTGTACAAGGTGTCTCGTAGCTAGCATCAAAAACTTCAGAGAAGATTTCTCAATCAAGTCAAAAGGGGGTATATAGGGGGAGTCATGGGTTGGATGATTGTGACTGACGTCTTAGAATTTCGAGTCCCTGACTTGTACTGGGATTGTACAAGGTGTCTCGTAGCTAGCATCAAAAACTTCAGAGAAGATTTCTCAATCAAGTCAAAAGAGGGTATATAGGGGGAGTCATGGGTTGGATGATTGTGACTGACGTCTTAGAATTTCGAGTCCCTGACTTGTACTGGGATTGTACAAGGTGTCTCGTAGCTAGCATCAAAAACTTCAGAGAAGATTTCTCAATCAAGTCAAAAGGGGGTATATAGGGGGAGTCATGGGTTGGATGAATGTGACTGAGGTCTTGGAATTTCGAGTCCATGACTTGTACAGGGATTGTACGGGATTGTACAGGGTGTCTCGTAGCTAGCATCAAAAACTTCAGAGAAGATTTCTCAATCAAGTCAAAAGGGGGTATATAGGGGGAGTCATGGGTTGGATGAATGTGACTGAGGTCTTGGAATTTCGAGTCCATGACTTGTACAGGGATTGTACGGGATTG
>JADDOH010010277.1:0-36469 GCA_016648135.1 Agrypnia vestita
TTCATAAAATCTATGGTTTTTACAAAAGATTACTGTAATCCAAGTTGATTCCACTGGCCTTTAGATGCTTGAACGACCGTCAACCAATATTATTAATATTTCACTTTGGAACTGGGCCTGAAAATTATTAAAACCTTGTAGAAGAATTAAAACTTTGAAGAAAGAATTTTCTTACACACTTTGTTCACTGATAAAATGAAAGAATACTCAAAACTTGCGTAAAGAACAATATAAATTTCTTTCATAATATTCTAACGTTTTAGTAAAGATAAACCAAAAATATTGAAAAAAAATGCAAACTTTTATATCGCTTATCTCCGTGACTGTCAACGTTTCACCCAAAGTCTAAGGAATATTTTCTATTCAAAATTAAATGAAGATTACCCTCAAGTTTTTACTACTAGCTATCAGACGCGTGCAGTGAGCACACTGAAGGATGTCTTTTACACAAGCATATATTTTGGAAAAATATTGAAATTAAATATTTATGTGGCAGATTATTATTATTTATTGAAATCTGAATAATATCACAGTATGTAATTGTGATACATATTTTAATTCATTTTTTTTTCAAAATATATTCTACATAGATTCATGCTTCAACTGTTCTCACTGCATGCCTCTGCTAGCTATGAGACACCATGTATGTCAAATAAATAAATGAATAAAAATTTAGGTGCCTTCAGTTGTGAAAAAGTTATTAGAATAGATCAAGGGAAAACTGTACAAAAGTACGGTTCTCACATCCATACGGTAATATGTGAAGAATTAGCCAATATAAAAGTGTAAAGTTACTACAATTACTTACTGATGACGGGGTGGAGTAGGACTAAACTAGCTTGGAAATGGGTCCTGTGCAGGCAGATGTATGTCTCGGTGATGAAAGAACGCAGGCCTTAAGCCCCACCATGAATCCAAGGCAACGATTGGAGGAAAAAGTCACTTGTCAGTGTACACGACAAAGCATCACACGAATCTAACAAGGCCAATTAATAAAAATAAAAAAAACAGGCGGGCAACAAAATTGATACAGCATGATGCAAGCTCTACCAATGAAAATGTGTACGATGGAAAATATTTAAATGGAAAGGAAATGTGTACGATGGAAAATATTTAAATGGAAAGGATAACACGAAGTAAAAAAAAATGCTCATTAAGAATTATTAAGTTACGTTGTGAAATCTTAAACATTGTAATTATGATATAAAAAATGAAGATTGAAAATGTATACATAATTAAGTGTTTTTCAAATAGTATAACAATGTGTAACTAAATCGTAATTACAGATTTATTATAAATGTATGTATATTATGCTTATTTTCAGTGTTTAATTTATGTAACTGTATTTAATATGCAAACTAAAGAAAAACAATTTTTCATATAAACATTTATACTAAAGTATATTTTCACAACTTATTACTATTCAAATTAAGTAAAATACTTAATCTAACTTTGGATAATATTTTGATAGGTACTAATGTGTATGTTAATGGTAAAACAAAATAATTATGGTTATGTATAAAAGTTTAAATATTAATAAAAATAAAATAAAAATGTTCATGCTATGTAATACAAAAAGGCCTCTTTTTATGAATTTCTAATATTTCATTACAATAACACTTTGTTAAATATATATTTTAAATGTTTAATTTATTTATTTAATGTTTTACATTCACAAGTAATCATGTGGATGGGTGTAGTTTAGATCAATATTTCTATATGTATAATGATTTGAATCAGGACACCGAATGGCTACATATTTGAGTTAAACATTTATAACTTTTGATTCATTACTTATAACACTCATATTTTCATGAGCGATAGTGATTGACGACATGATAATAATAATAATAATATACAGTGGAAAACGTTTGACATACTTAAATGTTTTGGCCCCGACAACATAGTATATATTTTTTTTTTTCTTTAAAATAAACAAAAATAACTTGGCACGAAAATATTACGCATCTCGAAAGAATAAAAAAATGATGGCCATAATAAATATTGCTATCATTGAACAATTTCCTATTAACTAGGTCGAAATCTGATAATAAAGAATAGATACATGGATATTTAGAATTTGAAAACAAAAATTGATATTTTATACAAACTGTTTAGATGTGTATAGATATTCAATTCTCAACATTTCACTGGAGTTGTATCACAGCATCTTCGGGAGAGTGCCCACTCGTCAAGGAAGTACTGATTGTTTCCTATACCTTCATAGATTGTATTGTACCAAACGGAGGTGTGATGCTCTTTGCACCTCCAGAAGCAACACAACTCCATTTAGTGCGCACAATCTATGACGCATAATAGACAATCAACACATCGTCGACCCCGGTGGCGAGAGGGCACTCTCCTGAAGACGCTGTGTTACAATTCCAGCGAAACGTTGAGATTTAAATCTCTACACGTCTGTAAGGTTCGTATAAAATATCCGTTTTTGTTTCAAAATCGTAATATAAACCTTTAATGTTTAAAACACAAAGATGTCATTCGTTATACACCATACTCGAAGAAATGGGAATATCTGTCAACCTCGTCATTACCAAACTGTTTATTTTTATGACTTAACTTTCTATTGACTAGACTGACATCTGTTAAAATCCAATAAGTTACAAAGATGCAAAATATCAGTGCACAATTTTTATAGTTTTTACCCAAAAAATTTTTCACATATCACATATATTTTAAACACAATATTTTTTAAATATTGTGTTTATAAAATTTACCTTAAAGAATAATGTTTGTAAAATTTTATAAATGGTAAATTACTTGCTGATTGATGAAAGTTTCTATCATGACCCTTTTGATTATTAAGCCATGTATTCACTAGGGGACAAATCGCGAAACATTCCGCTCGGCATGTCGCATCAACATCTACGCTCCTGTTTTGGGGACAATGACGCGGTCATTTGACGTGTACACAGCGGGACTCGCATATCTTGTCGCGGAAACGTCATGAGGTTACGATGACAGCAGCGGTATCTCATTTGGCGAAAACGGGGTTCAGCGCAATTCGAAATGTTTTTTTGGGTCGCAATTTCAAATTAACGAGGTTTTACTGTAGTAAATTGAATATTATTAAAAACAAGGTTCTTTTTGCAAATAATTAGTGTTTTCCAGACGTCGCGGAAATATATCGCCCTATGAGGTTATGATGATAGCCGCGTATCTGTTTATGTTAATGAGTTTATCGAAAAGTAAGAGGAGAAAAAAGAGGAGAATGCGAAATTATTTACTGCAAAGAGAAAGAAGGACGGACATTCTATGCGATCTTCGATCGATACAGCTCTATGAGTTCAAGAACGATTTCGTTTCCCCGCATTGTCATCTTGACAGATACAGCGCATGCGTATTCACTTGTAAACATACCACGTGGTACTGACGCTCCGCGGAATGTTGCAGTGAGTACGCTCGGGTACCGTGCGCATGGCAACGTTGCCACGGCACGTAGAAATGCCGCGCTATGTTGTGCACGAGGTCGCGGAACAGTGCACGACGTTGCAACGTCACGTAGACTCTATGCCGCGCGTGCTGTTGAGGGACAATTTGTCCCCTAGTGAATACATGGCTTTACAGCATTGAAAACATAAGCGAGTTTTTTTTTTTTAATTTCACTTAAACATGAAAATCACAATTGAATACAAAAATTTTTTTAATCCCCATGATATTATGTTAAACGATTTCCACTGAAAGTGTCGTTCCCCTTTTGAAACACTTAGTAATATTATAAATAGCAAAATATTTTTAATATTCTATTCTCACCTTGCACTGTGGCTCAACATGATGATATTTCTGGAACAATTTTTTTCAGAATGGAGTTGAAAATAAATGAGAATAGAACAATGTTAGTGTTATTGTGTAAGTCAGTTGAAAGATATGCACATTTTGTGAAAGTCAATCTGGCAAAATTGTCCATCGACCTGCGCCTATTATATTAGTAATTTGGTAACTTTTCCTAATGGCGTGATCAGCTTGATCTGTACTAGAATTTCTTGTGGTTATTCAGCCGTCGTCAGATTTTGTCACAGATGTTTTTGATTGCACTATAGAATTGATATAACATCAGAACAAAATTGTACTCAAAGTTGAATAATCCAAAAGAAACTCTACACTGTCATGCGGCCGTGATGTCCTGAAAATGTTTTATTATATTTCGAGTGTTTATTGTATATAATATATATTTTAGTTTATTTTGAGTGGTGTATCGCATTATGGTTCAAAGAAGACCTCTAAACAGAATTTGGTCAGTAAAAATTAAGAAGTCAGTTTGACAATGACAGTTGCGACTGTTTAATTTCAAAAAATGATGTAATGTGACATTAAGATGGTAGTGCAATGCCTGCGTTATGGCTAAATTTGTATATTCGGGAATAAAAGCTGCGGACGTGCCACATAAAACCATACCCTGTTGAGGAAAAAAAAAGCTGCCAAACGCACGCTTTAGATGTGTAAATTTTACAAAACTTTGATGTACTAGATTTGAATTGTTAACCCGTGATCAGTTAGGCAACACTTTATCATTATCTTCTGGTTTGTGTCTTCTGGGGTATTATGCCGTGTTTTTACGACCTTTCCAGCCGACGTTTCGGTTCCCATTGCAGAGTCCATCATCAGCTCTGATGGACTCAGCTGGAAAGGTCGTAAAAATACGGAATAATACCCCAGAAGACACAAACTAGAAGATTCTGAGTGGCCGTGAAAACCTTAGAATATTCTTATTTTATCATTAGGCCAAAGTTCTACTAATGGACTGTCTTTGGAATTATTACAATTGTACAAGAAAAATAACTAATACATACATACTTAAATTACATAATATTTCACTGAATTATGAAATATGAAAGTCTGCGGTGGATCATGAGTGTGAGCTAATATTATGAATTATTTCATAATTTTTGAATACTATAATATTTACTATTAGATAATGATGCAGAGAGGATAATTTAAAACTTCACAGTAATTTTTATAATTGTGCAATAAAGTAAATTATGTATAAAAATTTTGGTGTGAGGTAAGAACAGAAAGATATTACAATACAAACATGAGTGTAATTTTCAAGTATTGAGAATAACTCATTACAATAAGAAGGCTGGCAGGTTATTATGTGCAGTTTACACAAAACGTGTGTAATCAATATCCAAACTAAACTATTATATACATTTTTCCAGAAATACTTTGATTGGTACAAACAAGCTACGCCACTCTTTACTTAGCCTTACTCCACTCTTTATTTCTTGCATATTAATTATCTCAAATTAAGTTTAGTAATCAAACTAATACAGGACAAATGGGACAAGCTTCATTGCTCTTATTGACAACAGTGCTGTTGAAAAGTAATGAATCAGCACAAACCTCAGCAGTCTTGTAATGTAGTCTGGCCAGTTGTCTGGAAACATGACCAAGAAGAAACCTACGGCTATGAGTATCATTCCAGCTAACTTCATCCCGGCAAAATGGGCACCATACAAGACCACGTCAAGGGCTGCAAACGTAATCAAACACAATCAAAACAAACAAACGTAATCAAAACAATAAAAGATAATACATACTGGAAAAGGAATCATCGGTAACAATTCATAAATTAGAGAATCAGAAAAAAAACCTATTATTTTAACTGTGATCGTGTACTGATGATTATTACACTTGATTGTAATTGGTCACACAATTACAGTTTTATTCATAACTAGCAGCAGACAATCAGTGCAATATGTTATACATACACTTAGGGCTGGTTGTTTCAAGTTGGATTAAAGTAAGCGTTCTTTTAAAGCATAGATTTTTACGTTCTCCACCAATCAGACGATCCGTTTTCATAAAAATCTATGCTTTAATTGACCGCTTACTTTGATCGAACTTGAAACAACCGAGCCTTAACCATACAAATGTTTGATATTTAATTTGTGATTATGTTTTGACTGACATTTAAAAGCAGTTGAATAAGTATTCAGTATAAAAATTACCTTTGAAGACTCATATCTAGACCTTGCCATGAAGTTTTTTGTATGTCAATACAATATGTACATAAATATTACAATATATAAAGAGGTAAAGTTTGTAAGTTTGGGTGCAGGAAGTAATCTCCAAAACCGCTCATCCGATTTCAAAAATTCTTTCACCAATATTTAGAATGGACTTTCAGGGTGGACGGACAAAAGCTATATATTATCACTTAAAATAAAAGTATCCTATTTTACAACTAAAAATGAAAAATAGTTAAGCGGTGCATTTTTTATGAACGCTGTCTTAACGGTAAAAGATGTTTAAATACTTTCTGTAGAGAAGTTGTAGAACTCAAAAAGTTCTATAAAAAAGTCTGCGACAACATATATCTGTATGTTAAGGTTAATACACAAATTGATAAAATATGACAAAAAGTTACTAAAAATCTATGCGTGCAAAGTCACGCGGGTAAGTTAGTATAACATAAAATTGTGATAATAGCATTCTATTCATTGAAATATGCTGTCAATCAGCTATAAGTAGTTACCTGCAGACACTGGAACTGCTGTAATAAGTCCAAGAGTGATGAACAGGTCATATGTTACAGCTTTCCCGAAGTGGCTCAGCAAATTAAAAGCTAAACCATAATTATTTATACACATTACTAAACAGCACTTTCAATAAGTGTAACAAATGAGGACATACACAAATCAAACAAATTTACATGGAATGACTTATCATCCGGAAGAGGGAAATGGGAATGGTATCAATTTACAGATGAACCTATAGATTTAAATTGGAACGGATCACATTAAGTTAGCTTTGAAGAAGATTATATTATTTATGCTACAGGGATGGGTTGGGGTTTCGCAGGGTTCTAAAGGGTAATTATGTAAAAAAAAAATTGATGGCTTTCAATTTATTTTTGATGTTTACAGCGTTAACTCTGTGGTTGGACATAATTATTAATTTGAAAAAAACTAACAAACTTTGTATAAAATACACTGATTATATTTCAACATCTACCAGTTTCTAAAATTCAGTATGTATCTTCGTCAGGACAGATGCACAATAACTTCCATAAATTAAATTTGTAAGAGTCAAGTGTTGGGTGGGGGTATGGCCTCATTTGTGTTGGAGGAGAGGAGTGGAGTTTGACAGTGAGACACTGAAATGGGGAATATTTTAAACTAGCTGTTCGTACCCGGCGTTGCACGGATTAAGGATTAATTTGAAAATATATTTGTGGGGGGAAACAAAGGTTCAGTTCGAACAGATTTGCATCGAAAATACATCAAGGGGAGGGGAAAGGTTAAAAGGGGTGAGAAGAAATGTCACCAATGTTACCCGCCGGGTCCAAAAGAATAAATTTGCAAATTTTGAGTCTGATCAGTCGAAGGGTATAGATTTGCATCGAAAATATATCAGGGGGATGAGAATGGGTAAAAAGGAGGGGGGAAATGTCACCTATGTTAGCCGCCGAGTTCTAAAGAATAAATTTGCAAATTTTGATTCCGATCGGTTAAACGGTATAGATTTGCATCAAAAATATATCGGGGGGAGGGGAAGGGGTAAAAGAATAGGGGGGAAATGTCGCCTATGTTACCCGTCGAGTCCAAAAGCATAAGTATTCAAAATTTAAATTGAATCGAACAAACGGTGTAGATTTGTATAGAGAACAGACAGACAGGCAAACATTGAGTTTTATAGGTTAGATAATGGATTATTAGGTAAATTTAATTGGTTGTTAATTATATTAGATTTTAGGTGTTGTTTATATTAGGTGTTGAGGGACTTTTTGATTTTTAACATTTCTAAATTATCTAACTTATTTACCTAACTCTTATTTGTATGTAAAATTGCCATTTTATTTTTTAAAAGTGTGACCTGTCTCCAACAGATGGTTGCGAATTCTAAAAAGAGTATTATTATTAAGACATTTTCTTAAGTACTATTTTATTTTAATATTAAAACAATGTGCCGTTTTACCTATATGAAATACTGAAAAATCACTACAATTAAGTTTATATCCCTGAAAGATATAATGGATCAACTTTATCTTTAGACTTTATTAAGAATTTACTTAGATTATTGCTATATAAGATGCGGGTCTAATGCAATTATGTAAATTTTTACATACTTTTTCAGAAATATTGCATTGCAACACCCTACGCCATTGTTCATTATTGTTTTTTGTTGAAAGGAGGTACAAATATTTATTGCTAATTGAAATTTTTGTTTTTTAATATTTTTTCGATAGTCATCATAATCCCCTTGTCCTAGTAGGATCAGGGGCACAAAAACTTGACAAGGTGCTTTCATATTCCCCTGTCTGTGCTGCTATCTACATGTTAACCATTCAAGACCCATCCTGTTTTCATACACTTTTTTCGTTTCTTTTTTCGTACACAGCGTCTCCATGCTGAGTGCGTGTCTTATGCAGGCACTTCTCACTCTATCACTCATGCCAATGTGATTCCCGCTATCCTCCTTAGAAAACTCATCTCGGCACCTTGGATTCTTGAACCTATTCTGTTGGTTAGATATTTGATGACCATACACATATTTGGATGGACCTGTACACAGTCAGTTTGGCCTTGATCCTTAGCTTAGATTTTAGCCCTAGCTTTGGTTCTTCTGTATATTTCACTTTCCTGCCTCCCATTGCTATAAAATTCCACAAGGTATTTGAATTTATTGACTTGCTTCAGATTGAGTATTGCTCTTGTCTCTTCCTACGGCCTTTATTTCGGTTTTCTTCATCCCAACTTGAGTGCACCCTTCACTGATGGAATTTATCCACACTTATTGGTCCTCTTGTGTGGGCTCTAGCCTCGAAATGTCATCCGCGAAAAGTAAGGAATCGATTTCCACAACTCCAACTCCCTCAGCCCTTGTTGTTTGGCTTCTCTGAATTATCCTTTCCATATAAAGGGTGAACAGAATAAGCAAAGGAGGGCAACCTTGTTTCAATCCTATTCTGACATTGAACTCTCCGATATTACACTGTTTATTCATACGCAGCTCGTGCAATCCTCATCATACGAGGACTGAATTGCCCTGAGAAGATCTCTCTCTGTTCATTCAACAGTTTCCACAGGATGTCATGCGTTACCAAGTCGTAAGCTTTCTCCAGGTCTATAAATCCAATATAATTCTTTTTCATAATCCCAGCTTTTCTGGATAATTTTTTGCAGTAACAATTGGTCTGTTGTGCCTCGCTCGGCTCTGAAACCGTACTGACCTTCTTGGATCTTGTTTTTCGTTATTCTGTGACATTTTTTCTCCAAAATGCGAGCATATATTTTATCTGGCTGGCTCAGACACTCCCTTTCTCATTTTCGGGTTTCGTGTCTACCAGATGCGTCGGAATCTTCATACAACTTACTGAGTTGTATGAAAAACCATTAAAAATTTGAAAAATCCAAAATTATACTATAATTATTTATTTTTTTTAACGAAATTTTGATAGATCTTCTTGATCGTCACCACGAGTCTGCTTTCAAAGTTTCAGCTCGATTGGACCACGGGAAAAGGGTTAAAAATCGATCCAAAGTTTATTCGTCACGAAAACAAGCAAGCAGACGCCACGAGTTAAAAGAAAGGAAGTAAAAAAAGGGTGTACAGTTGCCGGCAAACTTCTTGGACATTTTTCGGTGTAGTGGGGGATGCGCAGAAAACAAATGTTGGGTCTCGTTGGTGGAATGGTACATGCGCAAACTCTCCCCCACTACACCGAAAAATGTTCAACATGTTTGCCAGCATCTGTACACATACTGCTAAATTTTGAAAAAACAATTATAATTAAAACTTACTCAAAAACATTCCACTGGCTGCAAGCAAAATTGGCCATGAAAGTCTTTCCCAAGACAATGTTTCTACACCGGTCAGGTATAATGTCAAGCAGAGCGGCCACATAAGCCAGGCATTTAGCAAACCCATTATGGAGAAGAATAATGAAATCTGTCCATATGTTGCATCACCTATTACCTTCCGGAATAGAACCTAAAGAAGCAGAATTAATATTATACTGTGCATTAAACCAGGAATCAATATATAAAAAAATTGTATTAAATTATAGAAAACTGTAAGCAAAAAAATTAACAACCATCACTTGGCTAATAAATTTTTCCTAGACAAAATAATATTATATATAAGCATCGACTATGTGAGTAGCTTCTTGGTGTAGTGGTTATGACTCTCACCTAGTGATCCAACGGTCAGTGGTTCTAGCCCCATTCTAGGACACCAGCAAGTTAGTTAATTTGTAAAACTAGTGTATAGCTTATTTTGAAAACAGAAGAATTTTTTATAAAGAAAAACAAAAAAGAAATGATTTACTTTATACACAGCGTATCCAGCAGCAGCTGATGCAGCCAGTACTACTCCACCCAATGTTGGACTGCTGGTTATACCGTCCATGTATGCCAGGAGAGCTATTCCCGTGTCACATAAAATTACTGCAACAATCTGTTCAAACAACAAATAATTTAAAGGATGAAAAAAATTTAAAGTCCATGAAATGGTTGTGCATGTTAGTTAGCCTTTGTTAGCCTTTAGTTAGAGTAGCACGCATGTGATGAATAATTTTAAAGGTGTTGGTGTGTGAATAATACTATGGCTGTGGTGTGTAGTGATATTTACATGTTAGTGTAGTGATTGTCCTGACAAAGAGACGGGTTACGTCTCGAAACCGGTAGACAAAAAAGTGATTTTTAGTGGTTTTATACTATATAAATAACATTTTGTTAAAATGTATAACAACAAAGTTAATGCTTTAAATATTAATAATACTCATGAAATGGATTCAAACAGATTCAACGAGCAATCACCTTATTTTCTAGCCGGTATGCATGCCGTTGTAAAAACCAGGTTTTACAACATCACATCTTACCGACCACTAGCTCAAAAAAAGTCTGCTTCTCGTAACCATACCATGCAACAACAAAAATTAATAATTAACACTTGTCGAAGATTCAAGTACAAATGACAGCCGATTCACAAACATGCGTGTCTTTCAAATTACATCGATAGATCATATGCTTTCAAGCCGTGCGCGAAATGTCATCTGAGCGCAAATCGAATAAAAATTACACATTCGTTTTTATGGTACATACGTTGCTAAAACAATAAGGTTTTGATAGAAAAAAATGGTCATATATTCTTCGCTTTCGTCGGCATCAGGCATCCTTTCAGAAATACTTCATCTATCAAAATATTTACTTATTTAACTTTAGACAAATGATCTTATATTATATTTGAGTCGTATTTTCGTGTATTTGAGTCGACTTATTATTTTCCGTAAATAATTTAAGAATCATAGTAATAATTCTGAACTCCTTTTTAAATCAATGCATATCGTAATATTTACTATGTATATATAATACGTAATATAATAATTACCTAGCCCAACGAACGTACTGCATATATCAAAATGTATTATTTTATCTATCGACAAATTCCCGTATTTTATTTACGTCCAATTATTACTTACTGTATAGAATTTAAAAAACATATTAATAATTCTGAAATACTTTTTAAATCATAATATATACCGTAATATTAAACGAAAAATAATTACATGATAGATAATAACGCGCATGCGTACAGTGTGTAGTGTGTATTTTGATTTATCTAAATGAGAATCTGGAATTGTTGTTGAAACTGGGCTATAACGAAACTGATATTGTGACGCATGTTCAAAGTGTAAAAAGGATGAAACCGTTCGAAAATCCATATAAAACCAGATGAAAATCCATATAAAACCTAGATGCCATCTAATCGGCATTCTGACGTATGATGTCGTTTTTCATACTTTAGAATTTTTATTTAAAAATAATAATTAACGAGTTTTTAAAAAAAAAATGTAGCTTTTTAATAGTGAATGAAGACTCAAAGTGCGAATATAGATACAATATATTGTTTAAAATCATCTTTTTAGATGAATAAACAACATTTGAAAATGACCAAAAATTGTAATAATTTCTACCATGTTTGAAACGTTATAACTTTTTTAATATTGAATATTTCTTAATTTCCTACGTACGGATTCTAGATAATTAAGTAAACTTTATACGTATAAAAAAACATATTATGCTTATAGAAATTTTAAACGAACCACTCTACGCCCGGGAACAAAAAAAAGGTTTTTTTTGCCGCGGCCTGTGGATTAATGCCTATATTTTTTTTAATTATTGTAAATAATGTTTAGTTTATTACTTTTATATAAGAACAAAGGTTCTATCTAATGTCAACTGGGTGGGGGGGGAAAGGGGAGGTGTTAAGCGAAGAGAGAGGGAACAACTTTAAAATTGGACTATTAGAGACATTTATTTGTTTATTTATAATTTGGCTATTATTATTGATAGCTCTATTAATTTGTAATGCTTCCAGATTGTTAAGGCGATCGTCTAGCAGAGTGAGCAAATTTCACAATTTTTTCTCATATCTTCTCTTGCGTTTTTTATCACATTTTTGTATGGAAATATCTCATTTTAAAATTTATTTATCAGATTACGTTTATTTTACATATGAATATTTTGTTAAAATTTCACAAACTAAATTATATAATTGATTAATAAATTACAAAACCTTCAATGTTTTAAAAATGAAGAACTGCTCCAATTTGTGGGCCTTTTATGACTGAACGGCCTGTTGAGATGTCTTTTTTATTCAATAATATTACAAAGTAAACGTTTATCTTAAATTTGTTACAATTATTGCAAAATTTGTTAATACATTTACATGCAATTTATATTTTAAAAAACACTGTTTTTTAAATTATTTTTATTTTTTGTGTGTTTTTTTCAATCCTTTGTAGATAGTTTATAACTTTTTTCTTAACAATTAAAGGAATAGACATTATTATTTTAAAATTAATACAAAAAAAAATCAAAAAATTATTCTTGATTTCAGATTTTAGCTATTTAAGGGGTTATATATACCTTCTTTTTTTTCCAAAAATCGTTTTTTTTTTATTGCTTTATCTGAAAGTAAAACTCATTGAGAACATTTCTTCAAATTTTCATGAAGATCCAAGCAATAGATCAAAAGTTGCAGAGTTTCGAAGCGCGCCCCGTAACCGCCGCACGGCTGAGCAGATAGCGGTAAGGGACCGCTTAGCAGGTAGCGCTTATCAGGGGTCGCTCCGCCTTAACGGTAAATCTTTTGTTATTGTAGAAAGTTAATTACATGAGGTAGGTACGATGTTTACTCGAACGTGCTCCATTTTTGACCATACAAACACCCTTATAAATCAGTTGTATACGAACTTCTGAAGCGTGAGCATCTAAGAATCGAACATTTTCCTTTTTACAAAAAATCAGTATGAGTTCCCGACAAAAAATTACACGCGTAACTCGTGAAGGTAGTAAAAATTACAAATCGCGATCGAAAAAGAGGAAGCAATATTTTAATCCTCAAACTGTGGAAGTGGACGAAAGTAGCTTCAGTGCGTCTCGTAAGAAATTAAAATTGAAGGACGATATTCATGTGCCGATTGATCATTCGGTGGAATATCGAATCATCAATTTTGTTCAAGTGTTTACGGCTATTTCACAGTACGTAAAATGCAATACGTGTGACGGTTCTATGCAATTCGCGCCTATAGAAATGCGAGGACTTGGATACAAAATCGCAGTAACGTGTGACAACTGTGAGCAGCGTAAAATAAATATGACCGCGGTTATTGATGGTGCGTATGAAATCAATAGACGTTTCAGTACCTGTAAGAATTGCTGCTTATACATCAGCCTGTATATTCAACGAGGGGCAAATATCTATTTTGAAAGTTTTCGAGGCAATGGGGGTGCATTGTGGCAGCAACGCTCATGAGTACGTCGCGCAGCAGGACGAGAGGCGAATTTCGACGGCCGAACTTCGGGCGCAAGGTGCGACAAGGGAGGGACGAATGGCCAGCAGACAACACCAAATAGATATTTTGGAGGCTGCATCGAGTGCAGATGACACGCTATATGGTCCCGGAATCGACGATGATTTGTAAGTTTACCTGATCGACTTTAATGTTTATATAAACTAATCTTGAAACTTTAAACTCGATTATCTCGAAATGGTGTTTTTTCAAAAGTGCCTTTGCCGTGATCACGATTGCAGAAAAACTATTTGACCGATTTTCTTCAATTTTTTTTAAAATTGTTCGTAATTAATGTTGTGTGTACTTGAACGATTCATTTTTTATGCATAATTTTTTATCATGCAGATAAGAATTTTTTAATAAAATTTTTAGAGCTCAAAATGTTGATTTTTTGAGAAAAACATTCCCGTATGCAGAAAAAACAAAATATTTATTTAAATAATCGTTCAAGTACAAGGAATGTTCATGTACTAATGAAATATTTTTGATTTTATGATTTCAGTTAACCTGCTGGACTTCCATGGTGATCACCGCAAGCCTCATGAAAAAAAAAGGGTTTCGGGGAAAGAGCCATAACTCCGCCAATTGTTAATATTTTTAAATAAATTAAGGCGTGTTTTATTCAATGAATAATATCTTCTTTCTTCTTTTGGTGTCATGTCAGGTCCCCCCAACGTTGACTATCACCCGAGAGAAAGCATCCCTGTCCTGGGCAGCACGAAACAGCTCTCCAACACTTCTTATGCCCGTCCAGTCGCGTATATTGCGGAGCCAGGAAATTTGTCTCCTTCCAACATGAATAATATACTATTACAAAATTATAACTTTGATTTAATAAAATTATTATTACATATTTAAAAAAAAATCCAAACTTTCCTTATTTTTTCCGCACAAAAAGGTATATAACCCCTTAATCAAGGCACTGCGTATTGTGTCATAAATACGTTGCGTCTTGATTAAATATCTAAAATCAGGAATATCGACAAAGATTTTCTTTTTTTTTGTTTTTATTATAAAATTATAATATCTTTTCTTTTGACTATTGAAGTAAAAAAGTTGTCAACCATGTAAAAAGAGTTGAAAAAAAAACACAAAAAAATAAAATATTTTTAAAAACCAGTATTATTTAAAACATAAATTGCATGTAAACGTATTAACAGATTTTGCTATAATTGTAATAAACTGAAGATAATTGTTTACTTTGTAATATTATTGAATAAAAAAGACATCTCAACAGGCCGTTCAGTCATAAAAGACCCATAAAGTGGAGCAATTTTCTTCATTTTTAAAACATCAAAGGTTTGGTAATTTATTAATCAATTATATAATTTAGTTTGTAACATTTTGATAAGATATTTGTATTTAAAATATATGGAACCTGATGAATAAATTTTAAAATGAGATATTTCTTTACAAAAATGTGATAAAAAACGCAAGAGAAGATATGAGAAAAAATGATGAAATTTGCTCATTCTGCTAGACGATCGCCTTAAGTCATAAATCTATTCTGTTTTGGTATAAAATTTGTGGCCCTGTATTATTATCAAATGTTTGCTTTGAAAATTTAAATATTTTTTATATAAATCTACACACAACAAAGGTTAATTTTACAATTTTAACTAATTAGTACTTTGATAGTTTAATTTTACATAAATACTTCGGGCAAAGTGTAACTACAAATATTTATTTTAGGACGATTGCGTATAAAAATTAAAAATATATTTCTTGATAATTATATTATTAAAACTAAATTTGTGATTAAAAATTAAAACTAACTTTATAAACATATAACTAACTATAACTTTATAACTAAGTAACTAACTAACTTACCATCACGCCGTTTCCCCGTGGGGGTAGGCAGAAAGGATAGAGCGCCACACTCTTCTGTCCTGACATACAACTCTAGCCTCATCCACATTCGTACATCTTTGCATGCAAGCTCGCTGGTTGTTGAGGCTTCTAATGGGACCATCTTCCATTATCTGGTTAATCTGGTCATGCCATATCTTCCGCGGTCGTCCTCTCTTTCTGGCGCCATCAACACTTGCATTATATATCATTCTTACTATTCTTTCCTCATTCATTCGCTCAACATACCCAAACCATCTGAGCGACCTTTCTTTAATTCTATTAATTATGCTAAGATCAGCTTTACATTCATTCCTAATATCTGCATTCTTTACTCTATCATAAATTAATTTGCCACACATACGTTTGATCTCATCTCCACTGCATTCAATCTACTTTCGTTCCTCTTCTGCCAGCTCCAGGTTTCGCTTCCATAGATCGGTCTTGGAACCAGAATTCCATTATGTACCGCTAGTTTTGCCTCAGTAGACATATTTCTATTAGAAACTATTGCGTTCAAAGCACCGTTCACCCCGCGGTCATATATATATATATATATATATATATATCCTTTATGTTTATATATATATAAATAGTTAACTTTAAGATATTAATGGATTAATGTGTGTTAAAACATTGATACTGGATAAGACGAATAAGACTTACAAAATGTAATAAGTACTGATATTTTTTAATTTTCACAATCATAAAAAAAACAAAGAAAAAACTACCAAAGAAAAAGAAAAAACTACCAAAGAAAAAGAAAAACACCTCACAAAATTGTATGATGTATAAAGGTATAAAAATCTTCGATAGCCTGCCATAGGAAATTCAAAACATAACTCAAAATTCAAAATTCAAAACATAAGAAGGTTTAAACTGGAGTGCAAAAATTTTATTGTAAAAACTTTTAAATGATTAGATGGAATGCAATATGTCTAAGTGAAATCATATATGTATTGGCCCACACAATATTATGTGTGGAACTAAATAATTAAGATAAATAAATAAAATAAATAAATAAAATAAAAAACCAAGATTAAAAAAAAACCGACTCATGAAACGTCTTACTGGATACAGTCTGTTCAAACCTTTAATAGAGACGATTTATGTTTGAGTAACAAGATGTTTACAAAGAAATATTTTTTAGTAAAGTATACTTTCTAAATAATAATTAGGTATCTATTTATGAGACAACATTTGAAACATACGAAACAACATACGTACATTCCTGCCTTGATAATGAGTCAAAAATGTTCAAGCAACCCTAATATCAATAGTTATGGAGATATGTAATATCAAAGTTTGCATTTTTTTTACAATATTTCTGAATTATTTTTTACAAAAAGTTGAACTATCATTACGGGAAGTGAGAAAAATAAGCATGAGTTTTATTGAAATATACAGGTTTATTTGTAAAAAAATAATAACCTCACAGGACTATATTCCTACCTTGATTATGAGTCGAAAATGTTAAGCAACCATGACCTAATATCAATAGTAATGGAGATATACAACATCAGAATTTGCATTTTTTTTTCAATATTTATGAATTATTTTTTGTAAAACGTTGGACTATAATTACAGCAACTTATATCGAATATGAAAAATTTATTGCCTTCAAAAACAAGTCAAATAAAATAATAAAAACCTTTAAATTCCAATTGGAAAACATTAGAATTGGAATTGGAGTTTTTATCATTTTATTTAACTTGTATTGAAACTAATGAATTTTTCATAATCGTTATAAGTTACTATAATAAAATTCCAACTTCTTACAAAAAATAAGTCAGAAATATTGAAAAAAAATGCAAACTTTATTGTCGCATATCTCCATAACTATTGATATTAGGTCATGGTTGATTGCAAATTTTCTACTTATAATCTAGGCAGGAATATAGTCCTGCGAGGTTATTATTTTTTTTTAAATAACTCTGTATTTTAGGAAAAAAAATCAAAATTAAATATTTATTTGGCAAAATTATGAAATATTAAAATCTGAATAATACATTAATTATTGTGATAGGAATATTACGAGATACATTTATTACTTCAAAATATATGCTTAGAAAAAAGTCATCCTTCTTGTTCTCACTGCATGCCCCTGATTACGGTAACTTATGTCGATTATGAAAAATTCATTTGCTTCAATACAACTCAAATAAAGTAAGAAAAACTTTGTAATAAATTCAATTTTAATTTTTTTCAAGGTTTTTATCATTTTATTCGACTTGTATGAAAGCGAATGAATTATTCGTAATCGATATTCGTTACTGTAATAATAATTAAACCTTTTGCAAAATTTTTATTATATTAGTGCTTTCGTTCCATACAATTATAAAATAACGCATGATAAATATTATTAGAAGCCATGCACACATTTCCGCACCACATTAATAAATATTCAAACCACCCTATAGTTTTACAAATTCAAGAGACATGTGGACGCTCTGACGTCCAATGCAACACTGACGTCTGTGTTGGTTTCTATTTCGCCCGCGCTATTGGCCCTAATGCGTGAACTAACACAATCAAAGCGTGTATGTACATCGGGTTCTCAGACGGGCACCCACACATAAATCATCTAAATCAAAGTTTCGAACGGACTGTACTTGTCTACAAGTTTATTATGACAAATGAACTTGCAATAAATTAATAAAGATCAAAACAACATTATGAGTATACAATATTTAAATATATGAAAGTGAATACATATTAAAAAGATTATTGTGAATTTGTGAGCTTATTCATATGTAATAAAAAAAATTATATTCACCCCATAATTCTTTATACCTATGTATTTTATTTTTAATGAGACACTAAGAGAAAAAGATAGGGTGTACTCTGATTCCGCCAAAGTATTTTAATATAAATGTAATGTATTGGGAATTCATCTTTTTTCTTTCTCCAAAGAAATGTTTGAATTAATTGTCTGACGGTAAATAGAACCGAGAGTGAGAATGGTCCAAGGAATAATCTAAATATAGCGAATAAATACTTTAACTACGTAACAACTCACCCGTACACCAACAAATTGTTCGTGAAGAATTACCCAGGAGAGCAGATACACACAGGAGACGTTAGTGGCAAACAATGCCATGGCATCTGTAGCAAGAAGGATGCGTAAGGAGTGAAGATACATATAAGTGGTTGCGACCCACAGGAGACAGAAAAGACTACATCTTGTCAAGAAGCGAGCTGAAAATTAATCACTGATTATTATAGTAATCTTTTAAATTGAACCACCGCTTAGAATAGTGCATAATTTGTCCAGCCTGGTTACAAGCTTCCATAATAGACTAATGTGAAAATAAATACATATTATTCTAAAAAATCTACAAGCACAAGTAAAGTAAAAAACAAGATACCTTTAAAAGTACAATCGTTTTTTATTATAAAAAATATTATATTTTGGTTTTAAAGGTAATATATGAAACATTCTTCAAGAAACTTGTGTGCTGGTTTAGCTAATTATCAGGAGCGCGCAGTGAGTACACAGAAGCATGATTTTTACACAGACATATATTTTGGAAAAAACAACGAAATAAAATATTGAATATAATGATATATTAAATTATGAATAATATGATTATAAACGTGATAGAAATATTAAGAGATACTTCTTTCAATTTGATTTTTTTTTCAAAATATATGCTTACGTAAATGTACGCTTCAATATTTTCACTGCATGCCCCTGCTAGTCATGCACATTACAACCCTATTACCAAATCCCAACATTACCATTCTAGGATTATTTTAATAAGGTGTGATAAATTTTGCTGTGTATGTGAATGATATTTTAAAAAAAATATTTAGCAAGAAAATCATACCTGCTGTGAAGCCTTTATCCCTAAAATTTCTCAAGCTCTCAGAAATTATTTCACTTGGAGAATCGCATCGATTTTTTATCATTCTTCCAATGACATAGATGGGGAAGAATAATATGCTGAAGTTTGTACAGAACCATGTGGTAAAGAATGGCGCGTTGTAGGGACTCTGTAATTGAATGAGTCGTTTTTTAAATGCACTTTTTATATTATTTTAATAAATTGAATGAACAAAAAAGTGATGTTAAAATTTAAAGGTCTTACATAATGTAGAGCATGTATGTTGCTATTGTACACTGACTGATTCTTGTTTTCAGGAATGCCAAGGCTTCTGGATGTTATCAGTCTCAAATATAAATATTTGATGCAATGTGTGGAGCCCACCCATGACGCAGTCAGCAGCACAGTCACACATATACCAAAGTACATCTGAAAGATATTTGTTTATATCTACAAAACCAGAATAGCTTAGGACAATAGGAATGGGAAAATAGATTTCTGCACCGTATCATAACCACTGCAATAAGCATTTCTGCACCAAATCGAAAATGGATGAAATTACAACCCATTGTCCATAAAGAATTACAACATTCATCTCGGCTGAGCAATATTTGAGGTTTTAATTTATACTCATTTTAAGCAGCAGGAAACAATAAGTTGACTGTCCTAAATCATTTCAGTAATTTTATCCAATGTAGAGTAATTATAGATCCAAGATTTTATTAATTTGTTTATATTGAACGTACTTACCATCACGCCGTTTCCCCATGGGGGTAGGCAGAGAGGATAGAGTACCACACTCTTCTGTCCTGACATACAACTCTCGCCTCATCCACATGAGTACATCTTTGTATGCAAGCTAGCCAGTTGTTGAGGCTTCTAACGGGACCATCTTCCATAATCTGGTCATGCCACGTCTTTCGCGATCGCCGTCTCTTTCTGGCGCCATCAACGCTTGCATTATATATCTTTCTTACCATTATTTCCTCATTCATTCGCTCAACATGCCCAAAACATCTGAGTGACCCATTCTTAATTCTAATATCTGCATTCTTTACTCTATCATAAATTGATTTGCCACATATACGTTTGAGGGATCTCATCTCCACTGCATTCAATCTACTTTCGTTCCTCTTCTGCCAGCTCCAGGCCTCGCTTCCATACATCAGTGTTGGTACCAGAATTCATATTTCCATACATTCCATATTTCGCGCAATTTACGCGTAAGAATTTTTTAATTTCCCCAGGTTTTACATCGAAATACACTTGGGCCTCGTATAACACGGTTTTATATAACACTATTTTATATAACACGGTTGTATAAATTGGCATATTTTTTGTACAACACGCTTTTTATAACACGGTTTCAGAAAAATAAATGAATTAAATATGTATTATTTTTAAAGATTGGTTTTACAATTGTTTTATACCTGATGCAAGAGATTATATGAAGAACAAGAACTTGATTTTAAAATTTTATTATTATTGGACAATGCGCCAGGACATCCGCAAGATTTAAAACATTCTAATGTTGAAATGTTATTTTTACCGCCTAACAGTACATTTATAATCCAGCCCTTAGACCATGGTATAATTTCAACATTTAAACCTTATTACACTCGTCGAACATTTGAAAAAATAGTAGAAGATATCGATCAAAGTGAAAATTTAACACTTCCAATATTTGTCGATATGTATCTGCATCCGCTAAAGAAATAAAACAATCAACTTTAAAATCTTGTTGGAAAAAGCTGTGGCCAGAAGTAGTCTCCGGAGAAAATGTTTTACCACCAATAGAAGAGGAATGAATACCAAAGGACAATAAATATTTGTCGTGGTATTGGAGTAGAAGGTCTTAATGACATGGATATTCATGATATTCAAGAAATATTGGAGGATCGTTCATTGAACGAAAAAGAATTAATCTAAATTTTGAATGAAACTATTACAATTAATGACACAAAAGCAGACATTCGCTTATAACCGATTTTTTTAAGGGTAAAACCACAAGAAATTCAGAGCCCTCCTCTGATGATGAAAACTCACAACCGATGTCGAAAAAGAGTAAAAATTAAGAATTAAGTGATAGCGTTGATGAATGAATGCTACATTATATTTATTTATTTATATATGGGTTTTTACATCAATAAACGTAATGTATGAACATATTAAAAAAGAAGAAAAAAGAGAAGACTATACAAAAAAGAATAATAAAGAAGACTATACAAATATGTATCCATATATAAAATACATGATTACGATTAAGAGAAATTATATTATACGTGTTATTAAAGTTTTTTCTTTCAATAAATATGTAAATTGATATATTTTTATTAAAAAAATAAAGTACATATACATATAAACTATCTTCGATTTTTTTTTGCAACGCAAACCCTAATTTTGTATGAACTTCAAACCTTGTACAACACGGATTTGTACAACACGAGGTTTTTGTGGAACCATATAACCGTGTTATACGAGGCCAGAGTATATTTAGAAAATTCAACTATACTATAACTATAATATTTCAACTATAATATTGAAAATTGCGAGTAAAATTCCTTTTCAAAGATTTAACAAGTCAACATTAGATGAATTTTGTATTTTCAACGGATGTTCATCTTTCGTGTTGGGTTCGTTTCAAGTGAATACATATTAAATTAGTAATAAAGGAACGTAAAAAGAGGCAAACTATTTACTGAATGTAAATATTTTCAACTAATGACCCTTTTTAGTAGTTGAACTCCTTTTACCATCATTTACATTGGCGCGAAAATCTGCCGAGCTGTTTTGCGCGCGTAAAATCATTTAAAAATTATTATTAACTTTGAATTTATATTTTTGATATTACGTTAGCCGTTTTAATATTCTTTACAATTTACCTGAAAAACATCGAAAATCAGTTACCCATCACCAGATATTCACATCAAATAATGATTATTGCGTATATAACTGGTTAAAATACCATCACTAATATAAATACTAACAGAATATAAAAATTAAATAGAAGAATTCACATAAAAGCTTTTTGGTTGGTGTCTCAGTCAAAACAATTTATCCTTGATAACAATAACAAATCGTTAAGCATAAATAAATCGTTAAACAAACAAATAAAAATTGGGTGTGAGCATACTATTTCATAAGGAACCAGGTAATTTATTTTACTACTTGGGAACAATACATTCCAATGTCCTCAATACATATTTATTGGGGATTTTAGGAATTATTAAACTCATATTAGCTACACTTCTTTTATTTCATCCATACGAAACTATTGTTTTAAGGTTGATTATTATAATTTTCTTTTATTAAAAGGAACAGTAACAATCCACGCACCGGAAGAGTAAAAGAATTTTAGATTGTCTTATTTCATATATGTATATATGCCTCAACTTTAATCCCTATAGTGAAAAAACAGTAGAAACCAATGATGAACAACACAAAGCCCGCGGGTTATTCATATGTGGCCTACAGGGTTATTTACTAAATTAAATATTTTTTTACAATATACCTAAGAACTGTAAAATCAATATTAACCCTACCAATGCTAAACAAAAAAATTGTAATTCAATAATCAGTGTTTTCTTATGTGTTTATTGTATTCACGCTGAAGTAAGGTCAAATGCCAAGGAAAAGTACAAGGACAATTGAGATATAATAAAGATTAGGTCACACCAAATGTATCCGTCATTGGGCAGTGGCAGATGATGCAACAAATACAAATATGAATATTTGTATTCGCCGAATAGAAGATATTTACCAAATATTTGTATTTGCCGAATATCATCACGAATTAAAAAAAAACTATTTATAACTTAACGCAACGCAAATCACGGCTTGGCTCGCAAAGCACTGTATCAGTGCACACCTACGCACTCTATTATCTGGAATTCCCCTAACATTAAATTAATGGTTTGTTGAGTTCTCAATTTTGTTGAACAATCAAGGTTGTCAATTATTACTTGTTTCACAGCATAACATAAGTCCTTTCATCTAGTTTCGTTGAGTTATTAATAAGGTTAAGTGCTCATTTCATGTAGTTTTTGTTTTGTAATACGTATTGTTCATTCCATTTTATTTGTACAAAGGGATAAAAGAAATGTTGTGCTTTTTGAGCAAAAATTTGCCAGTGGTAAATTTTAATTAATAAATCTCTTAGTAAAAAAAGAACAGTGGTGTATTATTTATTACCTTGTTGAATTATTCGTATTCACTGAATAGTAGGCTTGAAATTCGTATTCGTGAAAGTAGTACTCGTTGCATCATGGTGGTCTGGTGGTCTTTGTCTTATGTATGGACACATAAGACAAATACCACCAGACCACACAGTGACATCGACAGTCATCCAGAGGAAGACCAAAGAACTCCTGGATGATTCAATGCTCCAAAATATTACAGAGAAACGACCCGGATGAAAGCGATACCCAGAACCGAAGAAGACATAACCTGAAAACGAGAAGAGCCGACCCCAACAGCCTGCCTAGGCAATGAGTTGGTACAGTACAAGGAAGAAGAAAGAAGAAGGTCGAGGCAATAAAAGGATCTGTTTTTTGTTTGAAAATATTTCGCAATGCTTTATAAATTCATTACAAAATGTAAAAATATTTTTTCTATCAACTAAATAACATTACGTAAATAAAATATAAAACTCGTGAAGTTATGAACACGCAGAATTGAGAAATTGTAAACATCCTGAATCACAGAATTTTGAGAATTCCTATCAAGAGTGTTTATTTTGACACAATTGGGAGAGCGAACTGCGAGACTAAATGTTAATGAAAATACGCACCTAAGTATTTTTGGACTTATTTCATATGTTCCATATTGTATTTTCATCTATATAAAAACGGTGGAAAACGGTACATATATGTGATTATATGTATCGTTTTCCACCATTTTAATAAATTGGAGTAGCATGTAAATTTTGTTATAATAAAAAACCTTTTTTAAAGTTATTAAATTATATTTTTTCAATTAATTGTGACTATGTCTAAACGTAAAAGAGTCATTCATACTGTTTATTTCTTTATCCTGGATTAAAAATAAATTGGATATTTCTTCCTCTAGATGGCTTCAGGATTTCTGATGTGCTTGGTATTTTTAAATTTTGCTTTTTAAGAATTGCGAAAATACTATAACAAAATATATTATATATACAAAATATATTACATATATACAAAATATATTTAGATATGAATTGGTATTTACCTTTTGTGCAAGTTCTGAACAGCAAGACTTCTGGCAGAGTTGAACTTGGTGTCTGATTCCACCGTTAGACCCCGGCAACTCAGGCACGTCCGTCTGACACTCACTTGCGTCATGTTGGCTGCTTGCAACTACAAGCAAAAGCATTTATTAATTAAGGCCAGAAATGAAGCACGCATCAGACTTGAACTGTAAAATATATATGAAGAAATTAATTTTATAAAAATTAAATGGTGTAAAAAATAATACAAAATAGATTCATATATATGACTCAGATGCTTAACTTGACTACAAATTGTCTATTTGCTTTTTTCTAGCATTATAATAGAACCTCGTTAATTCGAAATTCAAGGGTAACAAAAAAAAAACATTTTGAATTATGCAGAACCCTGCTGATTCGAAATTCAATATACCAAAAAAAAATAAAACTCGTGGAAAAAGTTATTAATACATATTATTATTATTATTTGACAGGCAGGCAGCTATTGCTAATGGGCCTGAATCGTGTGGCTCTCACTGTAATAAGCATCTTAAGTATTCATGATCCCATTAACTGAACTGGCAGCTACAATTTCCTCCGGTAAACTGTTCCAGGCATCCACCATTCTACTAATTAGGAAGTGTTTCCTTGGATTCAAGGAAAAGGATGTCTTATATAGTTTCAGGTGCTGCCCTCTCAGTTGTTTGTGATTGTGATTGGGAGTGTGAAGAAATATTCAAAATCTGAACAGTGGTAATAGCCGTTCAAGATTTTGTGTGTCTCAATCAGATCTCCGCAATTACGGCGTTCCTGCAGGGTTGGGAGTTGATATACAAATATTGAAAAATGTCTGTATTTTGGCATATCTCAAAGAATCATATTGAAAACGCAATACAGTAAAACCTCGTTAATTCGAAATTCAAGGGACCCAAAAAAAACATTTCGAATTACGCAGAACCCTGTTAATTCGAAATTCAAGGTACAAAAAAAAATTTAAATCGCAATACTATTGCGAATTTCGCCAAAAAACCATAAAACTCATGAAAAAACCCATTAATTTTGTGAAAAATGTCTGCATTTTTGCATATTTCAAGGAAAAATTTTGAAAATGCAATATTCATTATGCTAATACGAAACCGCGACATTTATGTTAGGTACTAAAGTACCCGATATTGATATACTTGTTGTTCTCACTTGCAAAAAAATTTAAATATTTTTTCAATCTCGTCAAATTTAAAAAAAAAAAACGAATTTTGTGAACTACAATGTATTGATTTATGCCGCAAAGGACTAAAAATTATTTCGAAAAATCAAAAATCGCGATGCGATTGCGAAGTTCGCCAAAAATAATAAACTCATGAAAAAAATATTAATTTTGTAAAAAACGTCTGCACTTTTGCGTATTACAAGAAATCACTTCGAAAATGTAATATTTACTATGCTAATACAAAGACCGCCACATTTCTATTACTAAGTCATCCGAAATTGACATACCTGTTGTTCTCACTCGCGAAAAAATCGATTTTTTACAATTTCATCAAATTAAAAAAAAAATTGAATTGTGTGAATTGAAACGTATTGATTTATGGCGCAAGGGGCTAAAAATTATTTCGAATTACGAATTAACGGGGTTTTCGAATTATCGGGGTTAATATACTATGAAATTAGCATTTTGGGACTTGTTGATTTGAAAAATTTCGAATTATGGCGAATTTTGAATTATCGGGGTTCGAATTAGACATGCGCGCCACGCCGGCGCCGCTGCGCCGCGCCGCCCTTGCTCCACGCCGCCGCCGCCGAGTCAAGTCAATCGGCGCGCCTTTAGATCTTTTTTAATCATTTTGTCTGTTTTTATCAATTAAATGATGCAAAACAGGTTAACAACCTGAATGGAAAAGAAATCCATACCGTTACAGATGTTAAAAGGGCTATATCCTTTGGTGACCTTGGTTCCCTTGGTGAGGGCACGGGTTGCACAATATCGTAACTGTCGATGGAATCAAAAGTATACCTGAGATTGAGAGAGTTATGAAAAAGGCTAAAAAGATCGCCAAGGCAATGCGATATCGTTTACCAGAACATAAAAAGGTGCGGATAAAGAACAAATTCAGTTTTTAAATATGTTAGAGAAGGCTGCTGAATAAATAGAAAATGATGAAGAGGTACCGATACCAATCACAGAAGACGAGTCTGAGTGCAAATTAAGAGCTGTAGCTGAGCTGTAAATTAAGAGTTTAGAGTCATCGGTTAAGCGTCAACTATAAAAACCTCTACCCCCCCCCCACTCGTTGGCACAGTGTGCTTGAAATTCTAGAGAACTTATCTGTATCTATGCAACAAGAATCCGGTAAATAATACGCTGTCAAAGATCGAACACTATATATTTTAAAACTCTTATAACAAGAATGAAACTTGCTTGAAGATCTTGAGAAAATTCTGTGAAAAAATACTATCTTCCCAAAAGACTGCCTCTCTAAATTTTACTTTGGTTTTTCGAACAGAAATTCATGATGTAGTTACTTAACTCGTTATCTGATGAAGAAACACTCATTATGTTGACATTAAAAAATAAAATGTTACGCAAAATTGATAAAAGATTCCCAATAACAGACAAAAGTGTAGCCGCGGCTTTATTAGACCCGAGGTTTGCAGTGTCAAGTGAAATTGACAACTAATAATAATAATAATAGCCTTTATTCAGACATTAACATTTAAGATTTTCTTGTGACAAGCTAGGCTGTCACACCATGGCAGTTCCGTCTGTAAGCCTTTTGGCAAAGGCCTCCTCCAATTTCCTCTATTCCTCCCTATCTTTTGCTTTTCTGGTCCACGTGCCACCTGCTTCCTTTTCTTGTCTCTTGCGAACCAATACATTATTGTTTTTGACCATTTCTCTCTACCCCTGATTGTATGTCCAGTTCATTTAAGCCTTCTGATAGATACTTTAATATTCTTCATTTTTGTTTGTTCTTTGATTATTGAATTCCTTATTCTGCATTAAATCCTTATTTTTTCCCAACATACTTCTCTCATTTTGGTAAGATTCTAGCTTTCTTTCATGGGCTTTAGTGATCGCCCAGGTTTAACAGCCGTAAGTTAGGACAGGTATCAAATGGGTAGACAATGGGTATCGAAGACTTTCCTTTTGATGTCTATGCTCATATCTCTGTTCTTCATGATTTCCTTTAGACTCCATTATTGCTTCCACGCATTTCCTATTCGTCTATCTATTTCCTTTGTAGTTATATCGTTTGGCAAAATTATTTGTCCTAAATACACATATTCGTCTACATAGTCAATGATGTTGTTATTGACGCAGATTGCTTCATGCTTACCATTCGTCATGGCTTTTGTTTTTTGTGTGTTCATAATTAATCCCACTTTACGACTTGCTTTATCCAAGTCACTGAGCATTGTCTGTAGCTCGTCTTTCGTTTGCGAGAAGATTATCAGGTCGTCAGCAAATCTTAAGTGTGACAGATTCTCCCCATTGATTGACAATCCACAGTTATCCCAGTTCAATTTACGAAAGACCTCTTCCAGAACGCCAGTGAATAGTTTTGGTGACACTGGATGGCCCTGGTGCACACCTCTTTCTATCTTTATTTCCTCTTCTTCTAGTTTTTTCTAGTTTAATTTTAGCTTTGGTGCTTTTGTAGATATTTTTCAGTATTCTGATGTATTTGTTTTCAACACCTTGGTTTTTAAGTGCTTGCCAGATCTTCTCACGTTCAAGTGAATCGAAGGTAGGTTACAGTAGTCTACAAAACAGCAATAGAAAGTTATATTGAATTCTTTGCCCTTTACAAATAGTTGTTTCACAATATGAATGTAGTCTAGAGTTGAATAACCACTTCTGAATCCAGCTTGTTCTCTCGGTTGATTCTCATCGAGTGTTTTAGTTATTCGATTGATGATTATTTTGGCGAAGATTTTATAGATGTTCGATATAAGACTGATAGGTCTATAATTGTTAATGTTGTTCTTGTCTCCCCTCTTATGTAACAGTATTATGGTTGATGTTGTCCATTGGTGTGGTATTAGTTCGCTCTGCAGCACCTCATTGAGTAGTTTTGTAAATATTTGTACAAAGAGGTCCTTGTTTTCGATTAGGAGCTTATTACTGACGCCATCAGAGCCAGGAGATTTGTCCTTCTTCTGCGTTTTCATAGCCTTATCTACTTCTGCAAGAATTATTTCTGGTACTTCTTCTCCACCAGTTAGGTCTACTGATTGACTATTATTTTGTTTTGAGTACAAGTCTCGAAAAAATTTAGTGGCTATTGAGATAATTACTGGACATCTGGTTTCACACTTGCGATTTCGGTTTGTAATATTGGGTATCCAATCTCTTTTTTTTAATAATTGTTCGAGTCCTTTTTTGACACCTTGTAATTACTGGCGTTTTGTAATTATTTAACGAGACGTAAATTACTTTATGTTGATCTGTCAAGAGAGTATTGTTGGCAACTAGCAGCGTAAAAATACCACACGTGCTGCGTTTCTGGCAGACTACATTAAAAAACAAGTGAAAGCAACAGATCTAGTAGCAAGAAGATTTGAAGATATGTCAGCAGCTACTTCTGACTCTGACCCTGTTGCAAGTGCATCTTCTGGACAAGCCTTGCTATACAAACTTTCCAAGAAATATGCCCGCAACATCTCAGAAGATGCCGAAATTTCACAAAAATGTTGGAAGGACCTGGCTTCTAAGAGATCAGAAGAGATATCCTTGGACATCTTCTGGAAAGAAAGAAAAAAGCATTTCCGTGGCTCAACGCGCTCGCTAGAGCTGTGCAATCCCAGTTACCAGCACACCCAGCGAGCGTGTGTTTTCAGTTGCCGATTTTGTTGTAAATGTTAACAAGATCATATTCATACATGACAATTATGAGTTATGCAAAGAAAACCGTGATCTTGAATGAAAGCATGGTTTTCTTTGCACGTAAAATTTGCATTCTAAAACTTTAAAATAAAACACTCTTTGATTTGACCGTTTAGCTTGTTTTTTCCCCAAAATCTAAACATTCCTCAAAAAAACATATCCCCTAAAAAAATGAGCCACGCCGCGGCACGCCGCCGCCGCCGACCACTTCAGACCGGCACGCCGCCGCTGGCAAATTCTCTGTTTCGCTTAATTTTTCTTCTGTGGTTATTTTGTTAATCCAAATCATGGATAATTAAGCTCTCAATAACTGGAGTTTTACTGTACTTAAACTCGTATTATGAAGAGTATGCCTTGAAACAATCACATTTCATTTTTCACTGTTTAGACAGACATTTAGAGATTATGTTTATGTTAATTTATATAGCGCTGTTTTTGCATAAGAGACGCTTCAAGGGCGCTTGAGAATGTTGAATGTTTGCTATATATATTTTAATGCTGTAAAGGAAATGAAGGTGTCACAGAATATGTCAGAACTGTCTGACAACTAAAAATATACACTTGGACTTTTAAGCTTTTGGAGCAAGATGAGGTATACAATACAGATAAGAGTAATGTAATTCGATGTTAAGGAAGGAAGGAAGTGTAACCTAGTGTTCATGAATCATCCCAGCTATTATGATGAAGTTAAATTCTGAAATGTATTACAAAAATTATGCCCTATTTACTCAATGGCAGACTTATCGCATTGGTTATCTAAAAAATGTATCCCGTATAGTATGTGGAAATGCGGGTTCACAATACAGCCAGTTTACAGTTTATTATTTACCTAATCACATTACACATATTCACCTGAATCTGCGTGGTGTATTTGAGCAATGTTAGCGAAAGGTCCATTAATCCTTCCATCTGAATCACTGGTGACCACCACTGAAGGTGCCCTCACACGTTTTGGATTGAATATTGTCGGAATATCGCCATCTCGAGTCATTTTTACGTAAATAAATATTGAACTACAAGAGAATGAATCATAATGCAAGTGCGTTAATGAATGAATGCATCACGGCGAAGATGTTTACGTTCGGTTTACATTATTTCAACAGTAAGAACGTATCGATTACTAAACTTAACAAACCAGCTACTCATTTCATCGCAGTAAAAACATTTTCTTAATAAAATACATTATTAAATCAAAATGTCATCTGTCACAAAATACGTTTTTACAAGAGCGCATAAGCAGTAATGGCAGTAAGCTTACAGATGATTTTCCGTTACTATTAGGGATGAGTGAAAGAAAATCGAACTAAAAGAAAACCAATCGATCTATTTCTCATCCAATAACTTCAACTTACGAGGATTCATCTATTCGTTGTTAACAGTCGTAGTTGTATTTATGAACTTATATAATGTATATCACAGAATATAGACCAAAAAATGTATATACATAAGTGAGTTCAATTCAATACATGTATGTATATACATATATAATGTACATACATGATTTCAGTTAAAAAGTAACATTACAATTCAAATATAGGTATTTAGTATCTCAAAATACAGTTTTGCTAATAATTCAACAAATCTAAAGTTAAATTCTCAATTTCAATCGTATGGAGAACTATTTCGCCACGTGCTTCTGACTCGCCAACCGACGTTTCGAATTACCTACCCATTATGATTATACTCGTTAGATTAGTTTTATTAATATTACTTATTCATAATACAATATGTAATACGATTAAAAAAAATAGAATACGAAATTTATATATATATATATATATATATATATGTATTTTTTTTTTTTTAAACTGGATGATAATGATTTATCTTTTTGCTATTATAGTTAAAATGTAATGTACGTACTCAATAATATTTCTAAAATAATCTCGCTTCGTTTGTATTATATAAAAATACTTGCCTTAAAATAACAGGCAATTGGAAAAAATACTTGTTTTATTTTCATAAAATACGATTTTCATTTCAACTTCATTCTTGAACGCGCTAAGCTATTGGGTGTCCTCGTATTGAAAGAATATACGAGTATATAAGAGTTTCTCATACTTACTGGCAATAACTTCGGGGGAGTCTTTGTCATATCACTACACGCCATGAGATATAACTATCTGTTATGTAACATTTTTATTGTATTATGATTTTCTTAGCTAAGCTTTACACTATATATATATATATATATATATATTAATACTCTATATATTATATATATATATATATATTTATATAAATATATATATATATATATATATTTTTTTTTTTTTTTTTTTTTGAGTTTTCATTATAATATGCTTACCAATACATAACAAAGCAAAAGCTAATTTCTGCTTTGTTATATACTTGCTTTTTACTTTGTGTTATATTTATCTTCATATATTTGTATTTATATTTTAAGTACATATTTGCTTTCCACATTATGTTATTATTATTTTTATATGTTATTATTTTTTTCTTGATTGTATTTCTTGAGCAACCATTTAATTTTCATTTAAAGTATTCATTATATAAATGTACACTTTACCTTATTCTTTGTAAAAGCCGTGGAGGGCGTTAATAAATAATAAATTAATAGTAAAAAAGAATTCAATTTCGAATAGAAAATATACTTTACACTTGAGTGAAATGCCGACAGTTGCGGAGATAAACGACACCAAAGTTTTCATTTAAAAAAAAAAATTTGATTTATTTTCAGTAAATCGTTGAACTCCAATTAAAACAAATCTGAATAAATCAAATGGAATATTAAAAAATTGATTTACATTTAATATGGGTCAACCGTCAAGACGTTTTGTGTGAATGAGAAAAAATATATGTCCCTCTCATTTGCACTACCGTTGGCTTCATACAAAAAGTAAGACAGATGATAATAAAATGAGATGACCCCGCTAATCCAGGCTATATCATTTTATATATTTTTATGCGATTCAATGCAGGGGGCTTAGGAGAGCGGCAGTCCCTTCGGAAACACATATAACTTTTGATATCAATGTACCTATGTAAAAAAAGATCCCTGTGCTACTTAGGACAGGACCTGACAGGAGAAAATACAGAGTTTTAAAAATATTTTATGTTTCAAAGCTTTGCAAAGCCTTACGACTTATCCCAAAATCTCACAACGGATAAATATTATTAGCAATAATTTTTATATGTAACTGTAATTAGATCTTCATTCAATCAGTTAAATTTAGTTCGCCTAAGAAGAGCCCAAAACTCAACATTAAAATTTTGTAAACTTAAGCTTCAGCTTTGTAATGAAGTTTTAGAATAAAACAAAATATTTCATTTTTTGGCATTATTTGCATTTATTCGAAAATTAGTATTTATTGTAGTTAATTTTCACTACTTAAAAAATAATTTTTCTTCCTCCGTCATTATAAATATATAAACATAGTAAAGAAACTAATGAATTGACGAAAATAGAGCATATCTGATATGAATGTGAATGATATCTGTAATAATATAATATAACACTTAGTAATATGTACTATTGAATAAAAAAACTACATTGAAGTCATTTATTCTAAAAGTGTGCAGCACGCCACTGATTGACTAGGAATTTTTTTAATGACACGGTTTCGATAACCCCTGAATATGAACTCGCTTTACCGGTCGAGGCGATTTTTATTTGAAAATATTTTGTTGCATAGGGATTAGGCGTAAGAATGTGTTACAATTTATATAATAATAAACATAATTATAATGTTGTCCTCAAACTCATTATGTACTTAAATAATTGAGCCGCAAAAATATAACACTAGAGAGCACTACAATCATTCTTTAGTACCGAAAAATACCACTAGAGTGATTTTGTTCGCAGCCCACTTGAAGCATCCGGGAACTCGCCATAGTGGACATTGTGGTAGACATGGCGGGCATCAACCTGGCTAAATGACGGAGAATGATTTGTTTAACCGAATATATTAAAGTGGTGTTATTGTGAAATAGTATAGTCTATTCCCAAAGGATTTTTTGTAGTTATTCTTAGGTTGAAAAATGCAGAATGTTGGACAATCTGAAAATCAAAATCGTGATAAGGTGAATGTGCAACTTGATGTAGTTAAATCGTCGACTCCCCAAAGTTTTACGTCGAGTCCAGCCAAGTCCGAAACGGAGACTTTTTCAGAATTGCAGCCCAGATTCATGACGGATTCGTCGGAAAGTGAGGAAGATTCCGTTTCTGAGGTAAATCTTATTAGTTTAATGGATATAGCCACTAACAATTATCGAAAATATTGGTACCGCTGAGTGAGAGACATCTTGCGTACATGTTGTCTGTCCTGTGAATACTTTTCTTGCAACGTAACTATTTTTACCTGGTTAAATATAAATACTTTCATAGCGCAGTGTAGCGTGTGGCTAATTATGGCTGAATAAATACCATTTTATTATCTCATGCCCTCAAAAGATTAAGATAGCCCTTAACGTCGTAATCACATAATTCGGTATTCTTGCAGAACAACACCGTCACTGCCGACGCTGTCGACTATTCGGAATGATCGTGGAATTCATTATTTTTACGTTGATTATGTTCCTGGTAGAAAGCGCTGACCCCTGTATCAAATAAATAAGTCATTTGAATGCATTCATAATGCACGCATTATATAAGTCAACGGACATAATTCGGCGTGAATAGAAAATGTACTCATGACAACGTACCAAGCAAAAACTTGGATGATGAAAGTATAAAACACATCATTTCCTTAACGTGACAAGCTGTCACTTCAGTAAAACGTCTGATACGTCAGAGAACGGCGAAAATATACAGAACAAAGACCGTCACGTTATCGAGATAATTGTTTTCATTTCTTATGCAGGTGATTTTAGGTGTCCTTGTATTATATATATTTCCAAGTATCTATTCGCTTGTACAGACAATGAATCAATGCTAAACTTTTTATTTATTGAGTTGTATGTTTGCCAAGAAGGTCTTAATACTTTGTCTATTGAATTCACATCACAGTAACAGGGGAAATGGTTCTAATACTAATATTACTTTAGCTCATACTGTATTTTGTCCACTTGACAAGATTGTAATGTTTCTTCTGATGTTTGTAGATCTTGCTGGCTTGTTTGTGCCTTAGCAGGCCAGACCTGTTGGTAAGTGAAGGAGGCTGTCCTTACTCATTCAGTCCTGCTACTATTCATTCCTAATCAGACAACACTCACAAGTAATAGTTGTTTGTGTCCACTTTGTTCTTTTTTGAAATATGTGTCATTCCAACATTGGTTGGATGAGAACACAATTGTTTTGGCTGTTTGGGCACAAGCAGGTCTTATTTTGAGAGGATTGCACCCACCTGACTGTTTTAACTGTCTCCCCCATTCAAGTGTTGTAATTTCAAAGTTAACAAAGCATTGTGAATTCTAACAATCAAATTTTTTGTGCTACCTTGGCAAATATACATTTCATGTCTGCCTGAAGAATATTGTGGTTTAATTCTTGTTACACAGTTTGAACCCAATCTCTTTCAAATGCTGTGGATGCGACTAATGATAGCAGTGCCTTACCATAAAATATGTCTCTTTATAAAACATTTCTTTTTATATTATCATAATTCTGATATTTTGCACAACAGCTTGAAACTGCATGTGAGATGATTATTTTCATAACAGATTGTTTGCTTTCTTTTTTTTACTCACCATATTGTGTTATGTCTGCCTTATATATTGGTAGAATTTATTCATGTTGATGCAATTTTGCCCTTTCTGAACTGTAGTTATCCTGCAATTGTCATAAGGCTGTATTTTATTATGATTTTTCAATTCGGGTTGCAGATTGACAGATAGTGTTTTTTTTTTTAACTATTATTATTGATCAATTTTTTTTTTTACCAAATGTTGATGTTTCTTCCCAAAAACTAAACTAGTTACACAAAACAATGCATTGCAATATTATGATGAAAAATGTGCTATGGTTATTTTATTATTTAATCTTTTAGTTCTTTCAGGAATTAATTAATTTCAAAAATCAACAGAAGTATTTATTTCATATATATATACTATTACCATAGGAATAATCATAGACAACATAATATCACATTTTTCTGTCAGGCTTTCTCAGTGGGAAATGATGTGTCGTGGAATATGCTTATGTATTGTTGGGGGGCTGTCGGATAAAAATGTAGCTTCACAATGCTTCCACAATGTGTGATAATTTACTGTGTTTAGAAGTCAATCAAAAATAGACTTCTAGTCTTACTTTCCTACAGCCTCACTTTTCCTCGCCTTCGTTTTAATTCTACCATATTATACATGCTTACTATAGACGTACCAGTATAAATTGGCGTGCGAGTGAGGGCATTCCTGTCGCGTAACAAGTTGCCAGGGTGTAAATTTATTATACAATACATAATGTACAGAATGTCCGGTGACGGAGTCTTTAATAGAAATTTGGTCGGGCAACACTAAAGAAACAAACCAGTAATGGCGGCCGCTCTATCTGTCCACCTTTCAAATGATAATATCGGTCCTTTATTTGCTTTTTCAGCTTCGCAAAAGTTTAATACTTCATTGGAAATTGTTCTTGCACAATCCCGGATTGTTTTGGATGTTTTGGACATAATAATTCAGTGTATATTGGAAATCAAGACGCTCAAATACGAGAATGAACTGAACGATGGGGCGAAGGGTTACCGTCGGGTGCGGGCGGAGCGGGTTTTAGTTCCAAAGTCGCTGCACGCCAATTTACGTTGGGCAAGCAATAGCTGATGGCGTTAAAGGATCAGTAGGAAAAACTCCTCTTAATAATTATTGCCATTGCAATGACTGAGTGACAATGACAAAATCCAGGGGGTCTCAGAACTAGTAGCAAAAACTTTACAGATGGATTCTTCCTGCCTTGATAATAAGTTGAAAATGTTCAAGCAACTGTGCCCATGTACATATATATA
>JADDOH010010278.1:0-42267 GCA_016648135.1 Agrypnia vestita
CCTGACAGGGCCCCGTGTCTTATCCATCCTAGTGCGGTGCGCGATAATATATTGTACTCGGCACCCGACGTCTCCTTGACTTCTCGCGACACTATTAAATGGGCATGATCCATGCCCAACAACAACTTCGGTTGCACCATACACTCGCGGCGCGCCCGATTTCCCCTGTTTGCGACCAACAATTGGGGCGGTAAATTTAAATTGCGTACCGTATTTACGCGCAGCGGATATTGTGTCGATCCGCTGCCTTTAACAGTCAAATTCACTAATTGAGAACGCGATTCGGTGGCGCACATTCCCCGCGCGCCATGCAAATATAAATTCCGAGTCGGTCCGGAAGCGCCAACCGCACTGGCGATATTAAAGTCAATTAGCGAAACAGTTGAGCCTTCGTCGCACAAGGCAAATGTTCTACAATGCCCCCGCGGGCCAAACACGTCGACTTTAATTACCTTTAACAAAATTGTATCGTCGGCGTCGCGGCTCGCTGTGTGGGCCGTTGTATGTCACGCCACATCGGTCCGCGCTCCCGCGGACGGTGGATTTTCGCCCGCATGTCTCGGTAAAACACGCGCGGCTCCGTGAAGCATACGATGATGAAAAAGTTTGCATCCATCCGTGCCGCATCTCTTGTTGCGGCCCCGGCAGGTGTTTTTGTGGCTTGGCATCCAGGGATCAAGGCATAAAAAACACAATTTTTTATCCTTTGCAAGAGCCGCCCGTTCGGGTATTGAACGGCGCGTAAATTCTCCACATGCCGCCGCGCTGTGATTCGCTGCCCGGCAAATACCGCACTTCGGCGGATTTTCTGAAGACAATAACGCATGCACTTGCGCATTTCTTCGCCCCTTGTCTTCTATTATTTGAGCGCTCGGTCCGCCGCAATGGGGTGCTGAATCTGTTAAACGCGATAACCAATTTGAAAAGTCTTCCATGTTGGTATCCTTTGTCCCGGACCGCGCCGAGAACCATATCATCCGCGCGGAAAGCGGGAGCCTGCCAACAAGTTCGCGCAATAATTGCGGCGAAGCTAAGTAGCGCTCGTCCAGTCCTTTCACTGTGGCGACCGCGTTTCTTACCGCCACGGCAAATTTCATAAAGGCGCCAGTATCTGTACTCTCAGTGAGGCGCGGGGTATGCCTCACTTTTTCCAGCATACTGGCGATAATTGCGTCAGGTTGTCCAAAGAGGTCCTCCAGCGTGCGCATAATGCCCTCCACACTGTGGGGGTCGCCGATAAGAGGGCGGACCGCTTCTCGGGCCGCTCCTTTCAGGGCAATTCTCAGCCGCATAGCATTTTCTGCGGTCGTTAATCCACATAATTCCGTGGATTGTCTAAACTGGGCCTTAAATGATCGCCATTCCAACGGATCCCTAGAAAAATCAGCCAGGTCTTTTGCATTCGACTGCCTGGCAATCATGGCCGACATTCTCGGCTCCTCTTGGCTGCACGGGTACTGCGGGCTCTCAGAAGAACGCGTGGACCGGACCGCTTCTGTAACAGCGGTCGCCAGGCGCTCAAACTGAGCTTGTTGAGACCGCATCCAGTCGCCTAACGTAGGATTGTCGGCGCCGTCGGGGGCAGTTTGTCGGCAAGTAGTAGGCGCATTCATGCGCCCCGGATCTTCTGTAACGATGTCGCTTGCGGCGACTGTCTCGGCGGCCCCGGGCGCCGCCGCGCCCGTTGCAGCGGCGCCGGCGGCGAGCGCTCCTGCGCTTGCCTCCGTGGGATCCTTTCCCGCTGCCGCTATTGTCAGCGCCCTCGAGAACATTTCTTCTTGCCGCCTCTGCATCTCGTCTAACTGCCTCCTGAAGTGACGGTCTTTTTGGCGTAGCTCTTTGCGCAGCCTTCTTACCTCCGCGCTCTGGCTAGCCGCGTCAGAAGGTGACGCTTCCTGATCCTCAGCTTCCGATTGTGCGTCAGACTCGTCTCTTGATGATGCCTCACGACGAGAGGCGTCTTCTTCGTCGGCAGGTGACCCGCGGTTCGTATTCGAGCGCAACGATCGCGACATTTTAAATTTATTTTTTCCGACGAAAAATTACCGAAAATTCCGCTGCCCACGGAATGCGATGGTGAATTTATTTTTATACACGGAAACGGAAATCCGGCATCGATGGACCACGAAATGGTACGCACAAGCGCTGCGCACCAATCTCGACGCTATTTTTTAACCCAAAAAAAATGTTGAAAGCTCATCCGGAATTAAAAAATAGGCTAATAGGGTGGGTCTCCGCCTCGCGGTATCAGAAATTCACCGTGGTAAATATTTTCACCACAGGCGAAGACGAATGAATTTAATTTTACAAAAAAGAGAATTTAAATTATTCAAAAACACAAAAAATCTAACACTTAGAAAATTCAGAAATTAAACACTGTTTTTTCACAAAAATTCGGCTTCGCGAACGGGCAGAGTAACTAGGTAAAAAATGTTTCCGAAAACTGAGGATGCCCGTCCACGAAACCATCCTTTATTTATACCCCTAAAACTAGACATAACGGGAATTTAACGGTTGAAATCGGATTAGCCAGAGTGGGGAGATGCATCTTACTTTCACCCAGAGGCTGCCCGTGGTGGACCGCGCGCATCTCCGCTGGGTCGACCCGAAAGCCGCTGTGATACCGTGCAGCGGCGGCCAATTTCGGCCGGTTTTTTAAAGATATCTCACGACAGAAAAGTAGTGTATCTGTCATTTAAACACAAAAATGAACGCCTGACACATCCGCGTGTGAACTACATTATGACAGGTACGCCTGGATGTGTCAGCGTTCGTAAATCGCCTTGAAAGGGGCGATTTCGAATTTAAGATGCATCTCCTCTCAGACTAATCCAATATCAATTTTTATGACGAAATCTAATAGGAAATGACATGCCGATTGCGGTGATATACGACATGTCGGGTTTGGTTCAATTTAATATCACTCATCTTGGTGATGTTTCGCGCGTTACGCAGCATCCGGCCCGCCACGTACCGTTAACGTGCGGTCCATAAAACCCGACGCTGGCTATTGGCCGTGTCAGGCGGGTGAAGATGCTGTTAACTTCGGCCACCTGCACGACCACCTAGGAAATCTATTGCGCAGTTATTAATTTAACTGCCAAAGATGATAAAATTATGTTTAAATAATTATAATAGCAGCCCTGGGCAAGGGAATCTGCTCATCTTTAGATTAAATAACCAAACCCTTTATCTCCCATCAGTTTTCGAAATTAAAAGACCGCCAAACCCCCGTTTATTAAAATTACAAGCAACACAAGAAAAAGTTACATAAAATTATAAGTTATAAAATTTACATAAAGGTCAAAATACAATCATTTACAATAACCGGTTCCACGATTGCCGAGACCGACGGAAACTTTTATTTCAAACTGTTCTCCGGTCAATCGCGGAAGGAACCATCATTACACATAAATTTACTCAAAATGTGAGCGACAAATTCATCACACATATTTATGACAAAATATTAATGAATGACAAACAATTTTCATTCACACAAAGGCTGTCATTAGCAAAATACCTGCATGGCGGGTGGGCCCCACCCCCCGCCGGCGCCGTAGCGGGTGGCGGGGCGCCCGTCATCGGTCATTATAATCTCATTATTATTAATTAATTAATTAATTAATTATCACATTATTGTTCACACAAATGTTACACCTATTATTGTTTGTTTTTATGCCTCGCGCTCGGCGAGCCTATGGCATTTAAGGTCCTGTACAGAACATATGTTACATCACAGATATTTCAGTTATAAATAAGTGCATGATTTTTTTTCTATTTCGGATAAACGTGCACCGGATTTTTGCTTTTCAGTCACGGCGGAGGATCTCCACGGGTTTGGACATGATGAGGCCATTTTTTTCAGTTTTCAAATAAAACAATACTTTGAAATGTACCTTGATAGGTGTCAATAAAAAAAATAAAACAATCATTGACCGTCGTGTAAATCCCGGGCAACGCCAGGTAATGATCACTTTTTTTAATTAAAAAACCTGTACAGTTCTACACCCTTTCATTCATCTAATACAATTTTTGTAAAGTTACTCTTTAGGATGCTGCCTAAAACAAAGGCACTATACCCCTTCCTCTGGCCAATCCACCTTCACCTGAGTTTAAAGAATTTTTTAAATTTTCATATTTTTAAATAGAAATGTGAACAAGGTATATGTGTTACATCAATATTCTTACTATTTTGAAATTAAGCTAAATACTTTTTCTTGAAAATAGCACTAATTTGCTGGTGTCCTAGAATAGGGCTCGAACACCGACACCAGCAAGCTGTTCAATATTACTCGTTTGAAAATATAATTTTGTATAGTTACTCTTTATGAACCTGCCGTAAACAACATATATTTCCTAGGATACCTTATATGGATTGTTCTGTTTTGCTTGCCAAAGGGTCAACAGCTGTTTTTATTAATCATACCTCAAATTAATATTTGGGTATATTTGCTGATGTGAACACGGAATACGTGTCACATCAATATTCTTACTTTTTTCAAACTAAGCTAAACGCTTGTGCTGTGAAAATAGGACTAACTTGCTAGTCTGGAGTGAGGTTCGAACCCGCGACCTTTGGATCACGAGGCCAGTGTCCTAACCACAAGACCAACAAGCTACTCTTAACTTAATAATATAATTTTATAAAAAATTAATAAATAATAACAAAAAACTTAAATACATAAATAAAAAAGTTAAGGCAATTGTATTACTATTACTCTCTGTTACCTACATGTCTGATTACACATATATGCTAACTTTGCACCTATATCGTTATTTTATTTTGTTTAAAAAAATATTAAATTTTTTTTATTTACGAAATAAATATTCAGTAATATCATTCAAAACTTTTCATTGTTTATTATCGTTATTATTATAAAACAAAACATTTTATTTTTATGTTACTTTTACATTTATTTTTCTACTAAACAATTAGTATTTTTTATTTAATTTATTTGCAAAAACGTTTACCAATTTTTTTCGTATCTTCTGAAATGTGTACAATTTCTGACCCTGCACTATTTTTACCAGTTATTCAAGTGAGCTCTTAAAATCCCCATCTCAAAATGTATTATGAGATATCAAAATAGCCATTATGATTGGTGATGAAAAATGTGCAATGGAAATCGTTCGATAGTGAAGGGATTGAACATAGGTATACGTGATTGAAGGAACAATTTTCACTGGCAGATTTTATGGCAAGAATCTATTCATTCTCAGAATCCCATATATTCCTAGCGATTTGCCTTCTCGCTTCAAGTAACTCAATGCGACATGAATTGAATTGAGAGGAGATTTCTTCTCTCGTGGTCAATTGTATGATATCGCGACATACAATTGACCACGAGAGAATATATTATACACGATGGAAGAAGAGAATAATCCAACATAAGACATCGTCCGTGCTGAAGTATTGATGTCTTTACTATAACTGTGAATAAAAGCGGGAAACGGGTATTGGATATGTTCAATATAAGAGGGTAAAAAGCAACAGATTGTACATGCAAATATCAATGAATAAGTATTTCTGACGAGTCAAATCAAGAATAGTTTCAATTATTACATCTATTTTTAACACTTTACAAGATATTTTTAACAATAAACAGGTACAAATCTTTTCAATAAACATATTTGATATGGAATAACTGAACTATTTATAAGTATTTTGTTAGTAAAGAGTATATACAAAATTATTTATGATTCAAATTTTATATTTACAAATCTAACCTGTTGAAAAAGACACAATCCCAGTATCGATTAAATTACACATTTTTACGAGTAATGTAACATACTTTTAAAATCAGTTCTTTTATATTTCTAATATAAGTAAATTTATTTTATACATTTTTAAATTAATTTAGTCTTTCCGTTCGTATTATCGAATTTGATTAAGTCTTTCAAATACAAACATTTTATTCGTCCGTACCGAGTGAACTAATATCATGTAAACGATTGCGAAAAAAGGAAGGATCGATTATTCATTTTTATCAGTACGGAGGGGTGGTATCAGTACAAATCACTGAAAAATATTTACTATTTCGAACTATTGACATATCTGTATTTTTGTATGTGTATTTTTATTTGTTTTATTATATTTCCTTTTTCAAAGTAAAATTTCGTCGATCCTTGTTTATTTCATGCTTTCGTGCAGAAAACATATTTTTATGTACAAGGTATTGAAGGTAATCTCATCACACATTCTCAGCAATGGGCGTCGTTCTCCACACCTAATATCGTGGCGTACTGGTTTCCAATTGGTGCAATTACTTAGTGGCGTTTTTGTTTCCAACTTTGGGGCATAGTGGCGTCTTTGTTTCCAACTTTGGGGAATAGTGTCGATTTTGCTACCCACCACTTTTTTCATCACGATTTTGAAAGACGTGGAAGCATTTTTACTATTGTTTGTAATTTGTAGAGTGTAAAGAATAGGAAAAAGATCATCAATCAATCAAAACATGAAAAATAGTCTGCATGGATAGTGTCACTTTGTATGTGTATGCCACATATATTCATAATGTGTTAACGGGCTAATAATTTGTATATACTATATCAAATAATGTAGATGGAGAATGAAATAATTTTTTGAATATTAGAGCTTCGAATCTTCTTACTCACGCAAATTCCGGCTGATATTCGATGCGGGGTGGAGAATGATATAAAAAATCTCCGTAGTAAGTGCCATACATTAAATAAATAAGTAATATTTATTTAATTCAGCATTTTTTACTTTTAAAGTAGTTCAGGCATGTTAGAAGAATAAATAAGGAACCAATGGTAAAAGGGATATATGACAAATGTTGACCGATCTAGAGAGGGGGGTCGGAACGATTAGGTTAACCTGTCGTGAAGATGGTCCTGTTATGAGTTACAATAATAAACGAGCTTGCATGCGTAAATGCATGACAGTGAATGAGACGAGAGTTTTGTGTCAGGGCAGAAGTGTGTGGAGCTCTGTCTATCGCTGTGATGGTTAGTTAAATTATGTGCAAAGTCAACTGGTTAGTTTACAAGTTAGTATCGAAAATGATAGTTAGCGGTGCGAAAGACATCACAAAACCTAATAGATGTGTTGCAAGTTCGATTTAAAAATCGAACCCGGAAAATTTAAAGAAACCAGTGTCGTGCCCACAAAGCCTTTTTACTTAAATCGATTATTTTTATTTAAGCCACCAGTTATAATAAAATTTACAAATTTTATTTAATTAATTTTACCAGTTTTATCAAACCTTTAAAATTTGAATGTTCTAAGGTTTTCACGGCCACTCAGAATCTTCTGGTTTATGTCTTATGGCTGATGATATCAGGCCTAACGATGGACCATACAATGGGATCCGAAACGTCGGCCCAAAAGGTAGTAAAAACACAGCATAACTTATACCCCAGAAGACTTTAAAATTTATTTATCATACTATCTTTCAGCCAACGTGTTCAACGTGAGCAACGAATTCTTTTAGTCAGCTTCTACAGCGTAAATTGCTTGTCTCTACTTTTCATGATCCTGGACCTTGTTTAGAGCAGCGTATATAAAATTAAAGTACACACGGGTTCTAGTCCCCACGATGGTAACTGCCAGTTCTACTGTATTGATCGCACCGACAGAATGAAATACTAAGGAATCACCATTGATGCTAATGTCAAATAAACTGATCATATAGAATTCACCGCCAGTTAAATAAAAAAAATACATTTTTTCAGAAATATTATTCAGACAATTTCTCGAGATTAAACTTTTAAAAACACTCAGTCAATTATTGAACTTGGAGTGGTTTCATGGGGAGGAGCAACAATGACCGCAATTAACCTTTTAATTATAAATATAGTTGAAAAATTTAAAATCGATTTTCAAAAATCGGATAAGAGAGATGGGTCGATCATTTAATGGGCGCTCATCCAAATAGAGCGACAATCTAAATGCCAAGCCAGATAACATAATTAAGACTAGCTGTAACCCGTAAAAAATGACGTAACGTTGGTTCACGTCTTTGCTAAGCCATAGTATATATATATATATATATATATTGCATATTTTTGGCGGTCTACGGAGAGGCTGCGGTAGCCACATGCGTTAACGGCCGGTTTGGGTCTGGTGGCCCGGTTTTCAAGCCTCATCTCCATCCGTTATTTTAGCCGTGAATTCGAACAAAATTATGGACGTTACACAAAGTTACGGCGACAGACAGACGGAAAGACAACGAAATTATTATGTTTGATATTATGACGTGTAAATTACCCTTTAATTAATAACTGTGAAGACTTAGCAAATGTTTTGATAAATTTTTAAGAATCCGTTAAATTGTTATATTTTGGAAAAATTCTGCTCAGTAATATGACAGAGATGGGTTTTTATTACTTTTACTATACATTAACCCGTGAAAAATCACGGGACAATAATAATCAATAACGACCCTTGTATGTAACATGAGCCGCGCGCTGATTGACGTGTCACACAGGGAGCCCGGGCCTCATTAGCGGCTGGTCATCATCAATGTAATTGTTGTAATTCTAGCCTAATTCCAGCCAGTAACAGACAGACAGACATTCCAAATTAGGATAATTTGTATTCTTCTATACAATGATAACTCACTGTATAAAATTGATTGACAACTCCGTAAGTATGCGTATTAACGATTTTTCTCCTAACCGCGAAATATAACCACGAAATATTTCTAAATTTATTAATCATTTAGAAAGACATGCAGAAAAATGAAATCAACGAAAAAATATTTTAGCTGCTACCGGGACACGAACCCAGATATACTATTTTTCTTTGTTCTATTTTAACTTTGTTCTGAAAAAACTAACCCATAAAACAAAGTTTTTACTATACACCCTTTCTCATTGAATCAGGTTTCATTCTTACTGCACGTGTCGGTCATTTGTATAGATTCCAATTTTAAAAAACCATTAAAATTTCGAAAAATCCAAAATTATACTATAATTATTAAATTTTTGATACAAAGATTTGTTACATTTTTATCGTTGAATAAAAAATGAAACGAAGATTTGTAAGATTTTTATCGCTGCCACGAGTCTGCTTGCAAAGTTTCAGCTCGATTGGATCACGGAAAAGGGGTTAAAAATTGATCCAAAGATTTTCCGGCAGACAACAAACCGTAGACGCTACGAGTTAAAAGAAAGCGAGTAAAAATTCAACTTCACAATAAGAAAGTTCTTTCTTTAATATAACACGAAATATTTCTCTTAAAGAAGGAATTCACCACAAAGTTGAATCATTCAGGAAGTGATGTGTAAGAAATATTAATGTATTTATATCAAAAATATTATGTTCATCAGTTTAAAACGATAAAATATCACTTTGAGTCTAATTTTAATGTCAATTTCAATGAATTTTCGATTCCAACTCCCATAACATCTAGATAATTTGTACATAATTACACCAAATTAATATTGAGACTACAGGCTGCGCACGCGTAATGCGCACCGACAAATCTCGTCAGTTTACTTAAAATGGCGGTGCAATATTTATGGTTCGTAATAGCACATTGTACTCCGGTAATATGGCCGTGCATGCGATTGTCGGGTCGGGGAGGTGAAAAATATGATTGACGTTTGGAAGTATATTTGAGTGATTTTGTGCGTGTCACATACGATAGTTTCACGTTTTAAAAATGTTAATACGGAAACCGACGAGAGAACAGAATGTTTTAAAAATATCGAACCTCGTGTGTTGTATTTCTAACGCTAGGAAAAAACACATTTACAGTTTACTTGCGATATTAGTCGCTATACTTCTTATTGAAATTTTTTTTTTTATCTATCAATTGAGGAACGGGGGGTAATCTTGACCGCACTGATGCAATGTTTTACATTAGAGCCTTAATAATAATGTTCTTTATAGAATAAAACATGTTTTAATTTATGTTTTTGGGTCCAAAGTATTCAGGGTTATTTTTTCACTAACGATGGTCGTAGTCTTGTGTATTATATAATAATTTTTAATTAATATATGTTTTATATTATGTTCTCAAAATAAAAATAAGACATTTTTTCATGTAATTTGTTGGTTTTAATAGAATATAAGACAAACTCATTTGTAGAGCAAAAAACATAAAATAATTTTTGCTTTTTAAATTCATTTAATATAATCAGTCGTAATAAAGTATGGTGACTGCAGCTAGCAACTCCACACTAAAGCAGTACTAGGCGAACAGTAATAGTGCTTTATCAATCGAATAGGTGGGGGGGGGGTACTGACGTATTTACTGTGACACGATTGTGTGACATACTTAACTGTTTGACGTCAATAATAATTGTAAATTGTCACCTTACTCCCAAACAGTTTCACTTGCATAATGAAAAAGTCTCTGTCGTAATCACCAATCTGTTAGCCAATGGCACGCGGGATGGATGTTCCGATGATCGTCGATATATTTTAAAATTATATTGAAATTAAAATAGTTTAGATATTTTATCAACCTTAATCAATTAATTAATAATATTTATATGTCTTTATGTATTAATTCAAGTATCTTCAAATTATATTGAATAGGTAGGTGCGTAGAGATTTAATCAGAAAAATAAAAATATTTTGATAACATCAGACTTGATAACGATTTCAATGAAAATCGAACTGTCGAATGTACATGCGCATACGACACCATTTTATGAGCGTGCTTGGGGGTTTATGCGCATGACTATAAGGTATACTAAGAACGTGTTTAAATGTAATATCGGGGATATTTAACAATGTTCTGTTAAACTAAAACTATTATTTTAATTAACAAGTGAATTATTGAAAATAATTTGGTAATGAATAGTACAAATTATTCCTGGATTAAAATATTAAATACACAAATTTTGTATGATGATTAATTTGTGTTGTTTTTAGTAATTTGTTTTATGTAAATATGCATTTTTTTATTAAATGCCTATGTATTTATTTACATAAAACTTTTATCATTATTTATGTAGGATTAATACTAAAATTTTTTAAACTCAATTTCATCGCTAACTACTCGGTAATGTTGTATCAATTTGGCTGACATCAAATGTTATTTGAAGCAATTTAACAAATTGCTTCCGAATACAGTTGTCCACTGAAATTTGACTTAATTAACCGCGACCCAATATGTGGCGTGTCCTACTAAGAGCAACGGCTTACCTGTAAAATCAAAAGCGCCCCTCCGTGGTCGAGCTTTCAAACTGTATTCCAATTATGTTAAAAGCTTTAACAATTGTTCCACGAGAAATTCTCGTGTTGTAAGTTTTTAATCACAACATACTACCCGTGTACACTACGCAAACCTAATCGACGGTTATGATTGGCTGTCGGTTTAGTCACTAACTTTTAAATGATTCATAACGAATTTAATTTACAGAAAAAACATTTTTTGAAGGCATTCGGCACTGTTTTCGGTGTTTCTGTTAATAATTACGAAATTACCGGCAAAATTTGCGGTGTCGCCTCTCGGTAAAATTGTGTTCTATTTCTAGTTCAAGTTGTGGTGTTCAAATTGGAGCCAATCACGCGTCGGCGTATGTGCGACAAATCGCGATATGTCATTCCAGGCGTACGTAATTTGGGGTTGATTTTTCGGCGTGTGACGCAAGGCTGTCGCGGGGCACGCGGGTCGGGGGGAGTCCGGAGCGGCCAGACGTGCGCTCCCCGCGGCTCAAGGGGGGAGACTGACTGCCCGGGTTGTTCCCGCAGCGCTCCACCCCCCCCGCCCGCCCTGGCCCGCCGCCCTCTACCTTCGCTCGTAGGTATCGACTCTAGGCTGAGGAGACGTCGAATTTCCATCCGACTCATTTGGGCATACGAGTCGATCAAACATTTTATTGGATGTTTATGAGATCGATGCACACGTCACACATCGCAGACATAAAAAGTGACAACATATTCCTTCGAATCCCAAAGTTCTAAGAGCGCAGTAAAGGAGTAGGAATAATTTTTCACGGCAGACACTATATTTGTGTAGGCGAGGATGGTTTGGAGTGAGGGGGGGACGCGAAAAGTGGGGCCGATCCGTGCAATGTCGGTTGTTTCACCTAAAGCACGGTCGCTGAAAAGAGAGAATTTCGTACATTGACCCTACGCTACGCATCCTTGTCGCTCGCTCACAATTATGTTGCTATCACGCTCGCACAGGCACGGTGACAGCGGCTGTCACCGTGCCTGTGCGAGTGTGACACCAACATAATTGTGGGCGAGCAACAAGGATGCGTAAGGAAGGGCCAGTGTACGAAATTCTCTCTTTTGAGCGACCGTGTTTTAGTTATATTATAAACTTTATCATCGCACACAAATTCTAGGGCAACCAGACACATCGACTCATATTTTGTACCGCCAAGCGTTGAAGACAGGCATCAGTCAAAAATGTTGTCATGGAATCTAGGCAGGTTGCATATACATGTATAATAATACATATAGATATTATGCATTTCCTCCATAGTCAGTGAAGCTTTCAGCTTTTTTTATTCAACCGATATGTTCTCCTGCCATTCTCCTGGGATAAAATTTTCGAGCATCTTTCCCTGCGTTATGAGAAGATATATATTGTACTATATATGTACTGGAACTAAATATATTCGCAAAATCAATGTGAAATAGTGAAAACTGTAGGTTTTGATGTTCGTGCTTTACATATGGCGGGTCGATATTTATAATTAATTATGTTATTGTAACGTACTTTAATATTCAAAAAAATCATTGAACGAGTACAAATGTTTAAGGGCGGATTGCCTAATTTTAAGAAGAAGAAGAAGAGTACAAATGTAACTAGATAAATAAAGTCTCACGAATAAAAAATCATCATCATAATCACCCTTGGCTCCACAACCCTTGGTGGGTCTTGGCCTTCTCAAGAGGGACACAATTATTAAGATGTTTATTTACTCATTTCTATAGTCTGTTGCTTACTTCTGTACTATTGTTTTTAAAATACTGTTTTTTTCTTGCACTATTATTCTACTGCTTACATACTATATAATATAAAATATATGGTATATTTGTGTGCTATGTTATATGGAAAATATTGTTAAAATAACTTTGCCTGTCTCGACACAATTTTTTTTCTAGTGAGACAGGCATAGTCCAATCAAAATCTGCACAATTTTTAATATAGAAATAAATAAAAAGTCTTCCTCCACACATCTCGGTTTAGTGTTCTTCTAGTTTTCAGTTCAGAATCTCACAAATAAAAAATTTGTTAAATTAATAACAAACATGGTTGGAATTCAAATGCGCAAATGGATATATGTTGAGCAATATGAAGCATTACCAATGTGGGAATTATCAATAATTAATTTAAATAAAATAGATCTAATACCATATTAAGTACTAGATCGAAACGTCTAGACAGATAATATTGGGACTGGCGGTAATCCAACCACGTTTCAAGAAGAAAATAATTATGTATCTTGACCATTTAATGTTCCCAATCTAAGTATCTCTAAATAAAATACATTTTTGAAATATTTCGATAGAAAACTTGAAAGAAAGCAACTTTTAGTAAAAAATATGAATGTTATGATAATCATTAAGATTTTCTATTGCAATGGAGACAGTCCATGTCACGTCTCGGACTTAGTCTATTTTATTGGACCTGACTTTCACGACTCAAACTCAGTCCATCTTATTGGAGGTACAGGCCAACTTTCTAACAGGCGACTGCCCTACAATCGATTGCACGACAAGCCAACATTCCGACAGCTGATCGTCCGAAAAAATCAAATTCCCCCCAAATCCCCCCAAAATCCAGAGTGTTTATTTATTTAAATTGTAAAATATGTATTTACATATTTTAAGAAAAATGAAATTTGAATTGAAAAACATCAAACTGATAAATTTCGAACAAAATTTTTAATGATATTTCTTCTCTGTGGGTTGCTTAGAGATGACTCATATAATAACAAGATTTTTTTAACTAATGTTTAAAAAAGTACTTTAAAATCTAAAGTGTATTTAAAAATAAAACCTAATATAAAAGGATAAGCAGATTTTATACTAAGCCGGACCAAATTATTTTTTAAATCGTGCGATTTTAATAGCGACATAATGTTGCCAAATTACATCAAAATTTGCGTGTATAAAATACTATTCTAATTGAAAACCAACTTATATCTTCGGATTGGCCTCTAATTATTGAAAAAAAATATTGTCCTTTTTTCTGGCCAGTATTGATTTTATCCTTATATTACTGTTTTCTTACACAAAATTTAATTTTTTTTCTTTGAATGAAAATGAAATAACAATTATACGCCTTTGTTTTGATAGTACATGAGATGAAGTGAGGAGGGCGGGAGCACCGAACAACGCTCGCGCGCAACGATTCGTGCATTAGCATTCCTTATACTATTTAGGGGAAAACTCGCATTTGCACTTGTTGGCGTTATTAATCGAACTCGGTAATTATTCAGATATACCGTGTTTGATGACATTCAAGATAAAGTGATGCCAAATTACGAAGAAATGATGAAGTTTTACGAGACAAAGTGCGGCTTAACAAGTACAAAAAAATATCAATCCTTTCAGAAAGTAACTGACATTGTAACAAATAAAACACAATACATATAGAGCAGAAATAAAATTCATACAGTCATATATTATATATATATATATATATATATTATATACACCATATATATATATATATATTTATGTTAATATTAAGATTTTTTAAAAGATGAAGGATTATTTTCTAGGGTAACCCGCGTATTGTCGTCTCAAGAAAGACTATTATTATGTACTCAACGTTTCGGACAGATAACACTGGCCATTTTCAGAGGGATTTTCTCCTCGTATTTGTATTCTGAAAATGGCCAGTGCCATCTGTCCGAAACGTTGGGTACATAAAAAAAGTCTTTTTTAAGACTACAGAGGGATTTTCGCCTTGTATTTTTAATCTGAAAATGGCCAGTGCCATCTGTCCGAAATGTTGGGTACGTAATAAAAGTCTTTCTTAAGACTACCATACACAGGTAATCGTATTGTAATAATAATAATAATAATAATAATAATCGTTCATAAATATATTTTAATAAGAAATGAATAAATGAAATTAAGAGACATACACAGATATCAAATAATAAAAATAAATTTAAATGCTGGAACCTGGATTCAAACCATGGACCTCTGTCTTACGCGGATAGCGTGTTATCAATTTCACTATCCCAGCTACTTGATAAGTCGTCAATATTTGATAGTTATATGGGTCTCTTTGAATTATAAATTCACTTATTAAATATATTTTATTACATTATCCATTTTTATTTGGAAAGTAATCGACTATTACAAGAATATCAAACGAAGCTTTGACGTCTTCCTGTTAGTCGATAAATAAATAAAATTAGGAGACATACACAGATGTCAAGTAATAAAACTGAAAAACTGTCCACGTAAAACAGAGGTCCGTGGTTCGAATCCAGGTTCCAGCATTTAATTTTTCATTTTTATTATTTGATATCTGTGTATGTCTCTTAATTTCATTTATTTATTTTTTATTAAAATATTACGAGACTCATTTCCTTAAATTAATGAAAAATATGATATAACATATACATATATATATATATATATATATATATACGATTAAAATACAAAAACATCATTAACACCGAAGAAAAATCAAGAGAAATTCTATCGCCTTAGTAAAGTGTTGCTTGATAATTCGTTATGTAAATTTAAGAAATTAATTAATTCTCCAGTCCCAGAGACCATAAAGTACCCACGCAATAGCAAAACTTCTGTTATATCAACGAAAAAAAAAATTGATGATAGAAAACCCAGATGCAACTGTGACAAAATTGGAAAAAGGAAACATTCCAGACAAAACTCATATGTGAATCAAATAAAAAATCTCTCGATGATAAAACAATATCTTCATTAAATTGTTCAATGTTTTCAACGTCTATTTTATTTGATTCAACTATATCTGAAATCACTGTTACCTCCAAAACTACAACACCAACTTTTGGCAAGCGGCCTGCCACTACGATCAATTTTTCCACATTGCGAAAACTTCTAATGGGTATAGAGTGTCAGACAGCGTAGCAGCAAACATTGTTTTAGCGGTTCTGCATATCAAGTTTCATGTTCCAATTTGAAACAAGAAGAAGCTACGCAGAGCAGAATGAAAATGTTATGAGATAAGTGTTTCGCAAGTTTCAACTTTGTATTTTAATAGTCTAAGGCCGGCGCCACACTAAGCGTATCTTCTGCCGCGTCTTTTCCGTTGCATAAAATCTGCAAAGCAAACGGATCGACCGATCATCCGCGTAGTGTGTTCAATAAGCGCATTATGTGTGAAAATAAATTTAGCGGCGTTCTGCAACCAAAAAACGCGGTGGAAGATGCACGTAGTGTGGCGCTGGCCTTAAAGATACAACTCTACCGATAACCTTTTCAAGTTCCAAATATGAACCTTGAAGCCGCCGTTGACTATATCTATACCTATAAAACTCAATGTCTGTCTGTCTGTTTGTCTGTTCTCTATACAAATCCACACTCGGATTCAATCGGACAGATTGGACTCAAAATTTGGAAACTTATTCTTAAGGACTCGGCGGGTAATATAGGCAACATTTCCCCCTATTTTCATACCCCTTCCTCTCCCCTGACATATTTTCGATGCAAATTTGTACCGTTTGACCGGTCGGACTCAAAATTTGAAAACTTTTTCTTTGGGACTCGGCGGTAACATTGGCAACATTTCCCCCTATTCTCATACCCCTTCCGTTCCCCTTGACATATTTTTGATGTAAATCTGTGCCATTTGGTCGATCGGACTCAAAATTTGGAAATTTATTCTTTAAAACTCGGCGGATAACATAGGCAACATTTCCCTCCAATTGTTTAACCCCTTCCCCTCCTCCTGACCCATTTTTGATGAAAAAAAACCGTTTTACCGATCGGACTCAAAATTTGGAAACTTATTCCTTAGGACCCCGCGGGTAACAAAATGACATTTCCTCCTTACCCTTTTGCCTTTTACCCTTCCCCTGATCTATTTTCGATGCAAATTTATACCGTTCGAATCAAACCTTTGTTTACCCCCACAAATTTATGTTCAACTTAATCCTTGACCCGTGCAACGCCGGGTACGAACAGGTGTATGCTTATAAAACTCCATGTCTGTCTTCTGTTCCGAATACAAATCTACACTGTTTGACCGACTTGACCCAAGTTTTGCATACTTATTCTTTAGGACCCGGTGGGTAACATGGATGACATCTCCTCCTTCCTTTTTTACCCCTCCCCATCCCCCTGATATATTTTCAATGGAAATGTACCGTACGACTGATCTAAACCAAATATTGCATACTTATTCTTTAAGATTCGGTGGGTAACAAGGTGACATATCCCCCATCCCCCTTCATCACTCCCTCAACCCACTGATGAATTTTCTGTAGCATACAGCAAATTTGTACCGTTTTAAAGATTTGACTAAAATTTTGTATACTTATTTATTTGTTAGGATACGTTGGATAACATAAGTAACATTTCTTCCCTACCTCTCATTCTGATATATTTTTCTTGCAAATCTTTACCATTTGAACAATCTATTTTTTTTTTGACATTTTTATATTTGATATTTGATAAATTTTTCATACTTATTTTTACAGACCCGGTGGATAAAATAGATGACATTTTTCTCCTCCTCCTCCTCCCTTCATCCCCACTTTAGTCCCACCCCCTGATATATTTTCTTTAAAATCTACACCGTTTCTCGATCTTCACCGATCTGACCCAAATTTTGCGTATTCATATACGTATTCTTTGGGACCCAGTAATATAGGCGACATTCCCATCTAGAGGCATCAGTCTTGAGTAAATGGAAGCATTGTTTTTATTAGACGTAAAACAATAGAACCTCTATTTCCCCCACAAACTTACTTTTAAGTTAATCCTTAACCCATGCAACGCCGGATACGAACAACTAGTAATCTTGTAAACTAGAAGCAAAACATCATTATATTAGCTATAATTCAAGAAGTTTCTGACAAAAATATTTGAACCGTCTATTCTGCGTCTGAAAAAAATGAAATTTTATCGGGAGTAATACTTGTACGAAAAGATAAATTATGGGCTTCTTTCATAATTTTTCATAACTGTGAGATCAACCCAGAGACAAAAGACGTCTATCGTTATCAAACTTTGTATATAACAAAAATTCGTCATTTAGCAATCTTTTTAGTGGTTATAATTTCACAAATTTCCTTATTTTTAAAAGAAGAATTCGTTAATACTAATCATATTCATGAGAGTTCATTTATATGCTCTTTTTATAAACAGAACAATGGCTTTTATCTGGGGATTTCTTATAGTTTTCCAAGTGCGTTCACTGTTTCACGTTTCATTATAAAATGTATTTTCATATTGGTCATTCAGAATATTATTGTATTATTTTTAGACGATATACGAACATATATGTGTAAAAAATATTTCTTACTCGATTTGAAATGAGATCAATAATGACTTTGTTGGGTCAACGACCCATTTTCTCACGCATAACTACCGCTGTGACAGCAGTTCGCACGGGAAAAATACCATCGGTCGATATTAATCACCAGCAATACGTGTTTGAAGAATGCTGACGTCGAGCTTTGTACGCATAAGAAGCAAACGGAGCCAGGTTGAAAAATGATGATGAAGCAAGATATACCAAGTAGATACCAAGTCATTAGAAAAAAAAATGCTAACGCGACGGCTTAAACGCTGCCCGACGGCCGTTACTCGCAGCATCACCTAGTTACGAAGTTAGTCTCTCTCTACGCCATACAACCAATCTCCAGCCTGCAGTAGCTACGACATTAAACACCATCTCTACGCCGCTCGGCTTATTCTTCGCTACGCCTCCAGCCTCCAATCTATCGATCATTGTCAGCCTCATCCTCAACCTCCAGCAGCAAACGCCATCTGCTTCCGACGATACCACCATCATCCTCGACTTCACCGCGATACGCCACCTACATCAGTCATCAGCATTATCTCCAGCTCACAGCTCGTTCTTCACCTATACCGCTTCCTGCACCCGCTACATATGCGGCCAGGAACTAAGATGATGACCCAAAGAGCACCCAATCAGTTGGTACACCGATGACCGCCGTTATCTACCAAGGTCGAGAGATAAAGCACTCAAAGTAATTCTGCTGAAAATAAATAAAAACATAAAATGAATGCGGCTTTCTGTTCATATCAGCTGTTTTCATCCTGTACTACATTGTACAAAAGTGGGGATCCGGGACAGGGTACCCCACAAATTCTTCTGTATATACAGTTTTCTGGGATATTCTGCTGCTGCTGCTACGGCGACCTCTCTGGCCGCCATTTCGGATCCCATTGCAGGGTGATGTGATCAGCCCTAATGATGGACCCTCATATACCCTGGACATATACACTGCAGAATATCCCAGAAAACTAAACACAAAATTTTATATGGATTAGTTTGGCTAAGTCACGATTGAGCCAATTGGATTGTTCAGTGTTAGGTTCATTTATAATATGTACTTGTGGAAACGTTAAAAATATCAACGCATGGAATAAAAATTTCCGGTTACTCTATATGTGTACACACAACATAAAAGGCCCTTTTCTGTCTGTGTTTCTAAGCATAATCTTCACAAAACAGAAAATTATGAATGATTTTTTTTAAATAATAAATTTATGTTTATGTTGTCAACGACATATATATATGAGTGATTACATATACCTACGTTTAACGGAGGTATTACAATACTTAATAATTTACTTTTCCCTCGTTGTAATGCAACGGTGTAGGTCGTAGTTGAAGAAAAATAATTTTAAAAAATGTCGTTCGAAATTCTCTCACTCTGTCCACGTATCAATTACTGGTTACGGGGAACGTCGAGCACCGTCGGTCGGTAAGATCGGAATCTGCAAAGTGCTAAATTTGAAAAGCGCGCAGCGTCTTGCTCCCTCAAAGCCGGCAGCGCGCGGACCTGCTGAAGCGGCCGCCATTTTGAGCCTCGAGCGAGATACGACACCCTCCGGGAGGCGCCCTCCAGCGCAGGGCTGAGAGTGCTGCCGATTGCTAAAAGGCACGTTCGGGTGCCCTCGACACACTTGCCGAGATTACTAATACTAATAACTCTCCGCCGTGGAAATGAGCCGAACGACCGCACATAAAAAGGTGGCCGTCAGGTAAAAATTAAATCAGTTGTTTTGAGAAACTAATTTTCTTTATGTGTTTTACTGCGGGACGTGACTACGAGGCAAATGAAAAACACGAAAACAATTTAAAGTTTAATTTATTACCAAGATAAATCCATGCACACGAGTTAAATCGAGTACAGTTCTTAAATTATCATTACGCTGTTTCTTAATTCGAATTATTTCACGCTTTTTTATTGCTTCGATCACTAAGTAAACTCCGGTCAATATTCGCACGTAAAAAAACTTCTTGCTCACCGGCAGGTAATTCCTTTATTTATTATTGCCATATATTTATATCATCAACACTAGTTACACTGTGCTTGTTCCGTTTGCTAATATTACGTTAGTTAAACGTCACGAATTTTACTTTACTTTTTTTTTACTTCACTTTATCCACACAGCGTTTATATAGGTGGCACCGCCTTTTTGATACTTCGAGACTCCAGAACAACCGCACAGTCACCTCGAGAGACCTGTGAAGCATTCTAGACCATTCTTATTTGTTCCACATTATTGTTTCTCTCTCTTTCCGTTTCGTTTTTTAACAATTTTGAAAGAAAAGTTTTAAGCTCTAAATAAGATACATTTAGGAGTAGACATTATAAAGTAGTATTAATAATAGAATAGATTCATGACTTTTTCAAAAGATATCTTAAATATGATTCAATAATTCAATAAGGCAATGAATCGTGTTGAATTTTCAGATCGGCTTTTATTATTTGAAAAAAAAATATTCACAAGTTAATAAAAGTTCATTTCGCTTCGTATTTAAATACATATATGAAACTTTTCGTAAGAGCTTCGTATAATTTCACATACGACAACATTCAATATAAACAGAATTTCCATATTATTATTTAAATCTTTAACTTTTCATTTCACAAGGCAACCTGGAGCGGTTTTCTGGAAAACACAGGCTTTTGCCTCAGGCCTCGGCTTCCGGTTAACCCTGCCAGACTTATAACTTTAAATACATGGAAATTTTTCAACCCCCATCTTGTGGGGCAGTTTCATTTATAAAAGAATAAAACCACAAAAAATTGGAAATTCTCTGATACTTTTTCACCTTTCTGCTGAGGGAGAGTTGTCAGTGTTTAAGTAACGTTTCTGTAAGAGAATTTGTACCGGAAAATATATTGGTGAATTTTTTTAATTGAATAATTATGTAACAAGATTTTTTCCATTTTTTAAAGAAAATTTTGATTAATATTGATACCTTTATATATTATTAATTCGTTGTCAGTTAAAGTACAATTCGATATATTGGTCACCATACTATGCTATTAATTCAAACAATAGAGATAGAAAATATAATTTCAAGATACGTGTTGTAGATTTGAACCGTAATCTTCAAATGAACAAATTACAATTAGTTACATTGTCTGAAAGAAGAATTTTTAATGATATTATTTATCTTTTAAATATTTTTTTTGGCTTATTAGATTTCCTGAAGTAAATTCATTAATTATGTATCGTGTTCCTGCTAGGTAGACCAGGCAAAACACACATTGAAAAAAAATTACATATTTAACTTACCGATAAAAATATTACACAGGCGTGGTAATGAATATGCTTATCTGCCGGATATATTTTCGAATAATTTACATCATTTCGTATGTAAATTGATTAAAAAATTTCTTCACAAGATCTAACTTGCATATATATTTAAGATTTTTAATTTATTTCACGTGGTTTATTTTTCCTTCATTTTGTTTCTCAATGTTCTGCAATAAAGCGATTGAGATCTACTGTCTGATTTTACCTGTATAAAAAAAATTTCCTAACTTTTGTATTCTTATTGAATTTTTATTGAAGTGCCGTATGCTTTTGCAAGTGTAATTTTTTTTATATATTCTGTTATATTTCTTTTTATTTACTTTTCTGTGAATTAAACAGTTATTTGTAATGTGCACCTTTAGAGGCTTTATTGCCGTGTATATTTATAAAATAAAAATTACTTCAATGAAGCAGAATTGTTACAAAACGAAAAAAAAACTATTGTTGTTTCTTTGATAAAAGTTAATCTTTCGATTTCTAATTTGATTCGGTTTTTGAAATCACTCGTACGTATAAAAAAATTTTACAATAAGTGGTTCACTATACAACGGAAGTAAAACATACGTTGGACATATCTCGTAAGATCTTCTATAAATGAATCTATACAGATAATAAAATCATCGTCTTCAAACAATTAGCACTCGAATGTCAGTTGCTCTGCTGCAGAGAGTATTTACTATGTATGCTTGAAAAGAACAAAATGAAAGGGAAGGAAAAATTTACAAGTTAAGAAGATGAAAAAAGGATTATTGCGAGATAGTTTGGTCATGCAGAACAAAATGTTAAAGATAATTCCATTTAGAGGTAAAACTCATTAAGTGACACTGTAAAAGTATTGAGGTAATGAGGTTTCAACATTCAACGTCTGATATTGAAATTATTTAAAATGCTCAAATGATGAATTTCATCACTAAATAACTATAAATAGACACGAAATATTCACTTACTATATTTACCTGGAATGGAGATGGAAAAAATATGAAAGTTTGTAATCATTACTCATTTTGGTCAATATTACGGTTAGTGAGTTTTATCTTTTAAAGGGCATATATAAGGCAATGAAATGATCAAATAAACCAGATATTGATGAAGGCGCTATTTAAAGCTTCTGCAACTAAAGAGCGCGCATAAATTATATGAAATTGGACGACACTAGAGTATGTGCCAGGCTTGCTGTCACTACATTGAAGCGTAGCTTGCACGTTAACATAATAATATGTTTACGTGCATATTCTGACAAAAATGTGACATAAAGTATTGAAATTATAGTATAATACTAGCTGTGCCCGCGCGGCTTCGCACGCGTAGATTTTTAGTACACTGGTTGTGGCTGGTTGTGGAGAAAACTTGGCGGGTAGGGAAACACGGTTTTCTTTATATATATATATATATATCTATATATTATATATATATACATATATGTATATTAAGACTAGCTGTAACCCGTAAAAAATGACGTAACGTTGGTTCATGTCTTTGCTAAGCCATAGTGTATATATATATATATGTATACTAGCTGTGCTCGCGCGGCTTCGCACGCGTAGATTTTTAGTACATCGTCACAGTTGGCGCGCATATTTTGAAACAATCAGAAGCATTTACGACCTTCCCATAATAATACAATGTACTAGAAAGCACATTTTCATCACTCACTCCCACCTACGCACAGCCACCCCCACCAAACTCATATATTTTCGATGTGACACCAAGGGCTATCCACCACCATAGCCACCGGTGGATTGTTGTGGCTGGTTGTGGAGAAAACTTGGCGGGTAGGGAAACACAGATTTCTTTATATATATATATAGATATATATTGATTACTTATAATAATTAATAATGAAAGAGTATTCCAGCATATTTCATAATATTGACTGCATGCCGCTGATAGAAGAGTGTCATTCTCTATTATCTCTGTATACTCCTACGGAGAAATAGCTAATATTGTTTAAAAAAATTGATTATTTAATTGGATTTATTTATTTATTGCAATAATTTAGAAAACTATTCAATTTAACCGAAGTAGCCGCTTTGTATTTTTTTGTATTTTAAAAATAGCAGTGAAAACAGGAAAATACGTATTTAAAAATTAAACTTCTTTATCGGTCGCCGCAGCTTCCACTCTGAACAGCCTTTGTATAAGAGCAGCCTTTCCGCCAGCTCTCATAATTTGCATAAGAAGTTTACTGTTTTAATAAAAGTACTGAAAAGCTTCCAGGGTTAGACGTACTTACGCTTACCTACCGACCGAAGCTATCTTTTAGATGAAACAGTCGCTCAAACGGCACGCTATAAACTAAATTTGAAATGAAAATTACACATACAGAAAAAACTTTTGAATATAAATAAGGATTTTTTCTGGGAGCAGAAAAACTTTTTAAAACGATTTTGAAAAGATAAATTAAATTTCCGAATAATTTTATATAATTTTTAAAGTTAAAGGTAAAGGTATGTGCCGGACCAAAGCTTAACCAGCAAAATACTAAATAAAATAAAAAATTAGACAAGCCAGAACCCTTGTTCTCTTAATACGTCTGTATGGTGCTAATCTGCTCCCATCAGGGCAAAATCGAGATCTGACTCGAAAACTCGAGAAACGAAAGATTCTCTAGATATGTAAAATCCAATTACCAACTTCTCTCGGTCAGCCGTATCGATAAGTCTGCTTCTTTTCTTCTTTCGGCTTTTTTACACCAGAATACAAAAAAAATATCTCCGTGTTAAATTGACTCCCGCGTGAATCAAAACTGGTCCGTGCTACCATACAAAAATTTTTTTTTGGTTCGCGGTTACTCCAACACACGAAGAATTATATGTCTACTAGCTATTGATTGAGCTACCCGTGTTACACGGGTTGAGGATTAAATTAAAAATAAGTCTCTGTAAACAAACTTTCCATTCTTTTGCAAAGCATCTAATAAAAATAATGTTTTCGTTTAATCAACGCTGAAATGGATGGGATGTCCAGGAGAAAAATGTGGCCTTCTTTATTGAAATCTTTAGAAGTTGCCCAGAAACTGATTATAAAGATCTTCTATAAAAAACCTAAAGATTATCCGACAATAGACCTCTTTAATAAATTGCAAGTCCCCACATTACATAATATCTACAAGCAAAATTGCATACTTCAACTATACATAAAGGTTTTCATAGTGATAACGAGCTGACCCAAAGAGTGTCAAGTAGCAAAAATGTAACACTTGGTAAATTACATATTCCTGTGATACATACCACAACTGCTCAGCATCACTTCACATTCAGAGATGTGAAATGATTCAACGAATTGCCTGTTGAAATGAGGATTGAGGAAAATTATGAGGCATTTAAAAAAAACGTGAAAAAATACCTTCAGAAATAATTAAATTTATTTTATTATATATGTACCTATCACTTACTTATTATTATACTAACTTATTATTACTTCCTTATTACGTTTTATTATTTACTTATTATTACTTAATTGTCTATACTTATACTTATTACCTGATGAATATGTACATTTTATCATATAATTCTCTGTAAATGTAAAATGTAATGACACTCCTCTCCTACACACGAGTTTATGTCACTCATGTAAAAGAGAAATATCCATCATAAGTAACTGTCTCTATCTTGTAAAAAAATGTATTTGTAAAAAAAAAAATGTATGTTACCCACTGGGTCCTAAGGAATAAGTTTTGGTCAGAACGAACTGACGGTGTAGATTTGTACAGAAAATATAATAGAAAAGGAAATGTGGTAAAGGGAGAGTCCATGTAAGTCGCCGGACCTTCAAGAATAAGTAAGCAAAATTTGAGTCAGATCGTTCAAACGGTACAGATTTGCATAAAAAATATATTACTGGAACAGGGAGGAAATGGGAAACGTCACTTATGTTACTCACAGGATTCTAAAAAATATGTATGCAATATTGAGTTAAGATTGGACAAACGGTGTAGATTTGTGTAAAGAACAGACAGACAGACGTTGAGTATAGATAGATATCTAGGTTGATCAAAACCAGAGACTACCAAAGATGAAATATTTGATTATTATTATACCTATATTATATTTTACAGGCCACGAAAACACCATAGCTTTGCACTTATTTCAAAAATAAATATGCATATATTTTATAAAGAATAAAAATATAGCACATTTATTTAATTTTGTCAAAAAATTCAGTGATTAAAATTTTGTACTTTCTCCGAATATCAGTAGGAATACAAATAATGTAAAAAATATGAAACTTGCTGAAATATCGTTAGGACCAGGAAAAATATGGAGTCGTTAGCCAAAAGTTGTGCTCATTTGAGGTGCCTAATTGTGAAACTTGATGTGATGTAGATCGCATTACACGGTCGTGTATAAAGTCTATGGTTTCATCCACTGTGAGCTTACGTTATTCCACGGGATTCATTATCAAGAGTTTTTTGATGTCTAAATTTTACCAGTCATACTATATTTTCTTGTTCTCAAATTTATGGTTAAGTTTCACTTCACATTTTTATGCTTCAAACATCTTTAATATATTAGGGGAATCAAAATTCACCTACTGGTGGATTAATTGAAGATTCATTTGATCTGACTGTCTGGGGTATATTCGGTGAGTGGCTTTTTACCCGTTTGGGGCCGCTTGGTCAATCCCGTTTTCTTTTGTTTCTGAGTTGTTCGTGGGAGATACTGTCGAGTACTTCCTTCGAATCGATGGAGATACCTGTACAATTACTTGATTTGTTCATATACTTGTTTTGCGGTTGCGGCTTGTGTGCATATTCTCCCAGTAAAACCGAATGGGTTCTCATGACTGCTTATTCTATGTATTGTATCATTAATTAAGATTTTTGATATATTTGATAAATATTTTATTACCTTTCTCATTGTCTAATAAATTAGATTACCTACCTATGTGATTGTAAGTGGTTATCCCTTGTACACACACACAAGAATCGTAATACTTTTTGGTGAGGTATATACATACAAAAAAAAATAATTGTAAATATTTTCAAGGTATCTTTGTAATAAAATATTAAATAATTTAATAAATAAATAATAAAAAAATAAAAAATTATACATATTTTAATTTATGTGTCGCGCACATGACAGTTACTATAATATCTCGCATTTGTCTCTGTCCTATCTGTCATAGATATCTAGGGTAGACGGTAAAGAAACATAGATTGTGGATGAGACCAAAACCAGAGTATGAAGACACTTCTGCACCCTGGACTCGCCGTGTTTATTAAATACAAGGAAAGAATCTAGAATCTAACTCATGTGCCGATCAAAGGTTGCGCGTGCTAACGCTATTTTAAAAGTATCGCAATCTAAAAATATGGCTGTTCGATTATTCTAGTCAGTGATAATACCACGCCAGAGCCACCATTTCAGAAAGAATCACATTTCCAAATGGCACTCCTCAGGGATCGCAGTGAGCATGACCATTATATAAAAGACCCTTTTCAGGGCCACCAGCAATAATTCAGTTCATTCTACTGACCACGGATACACAACGCAAGTTCTCTACGGCCCAGTAGATACAGTATTTTTGTGAAAATATGACACTATCTTACTTTTATTTTTGGTCAAAAATTTGTGCTGTTTTCGAGGGATTTTACAGAGTGAGATAAGCCACAAGATTATCGCCCCACAAGTCCTCTACAATGTGTTTTTGGTATGGAAATGTCGTTAATATTACTTGCAGGGGCAAAATGAATAAATATGCAAAATTTGGGTCCGATCTGTTAAAAAGTGTAGATTTGTATAGAGAACAGACAAATAGATAGACACTGAATACGGGTAGGAATAGATTTAAATAAACAATTTTAACAACAAAACAATTTTACAAACAATAATTTATTGACATTACTTAAAAAGTATGATTTAATATTAACAAAGAATAGATATAGTTTATTGTATAATATATTACCGTTTCTTATTACAAAAAGTATTGAAATACGTGTTCATTATGTAGGTTATCCGTTAAACTTTTTAAAATTTATATGTTCTTTTTAGATAATTTTTTTTTATTACAAACATAAAAGTGACACGAAGATTAAAAAAATATGTATGTATGTTAGTTGTTAATTGAAAAGTATTCATTATATTCACATAGGAGCATATATACTGAAAACAAATTAAATAAAGCCTTTTTACAAAGCTTTGTGATATGTCTAAAAATGTCGCGCAATGGTCCTTTGGGTTGTGAAAACCTTATGTAGGGGTAATTAATTTTACAGCTTTAACAACATGTAAGCTTATTTTACGGTAATTTATAAATTAGAAGTGTCATATGCACTCGGTCGCAATGGGATCATTAGATTATTTAACAAACATCTGGAAAAAGTCGTGCGCGGAATTTTAAAATTTACCATGATAATGTGTACCTATCCTGTATAGTGTATAATATACGTAGATGCTGGAAAACAAATTCACATTAGAAATATTTTACTAAATAACTCGCACAGGTTCACATATCTATTGTAAAGTTTTTTTGATTTATACAATTAATTAAAATATAATTCGAAGGTTTCATGGCGATTTATATATTTGAAAGGGTTTATAAAACTTTAGCTTTTAAATTTATATATTTAAACTTTTTTTTCCAGCATTTTATATCATAAAAGAACTACTTCAAAAATGGGCGTTAGGAATTTTTTTGGAATTTAAATATCACACTTCTTTTTACCTTGTGTTTTATTTTACCAGTACCGGGATCAATTACAGGCTCCTCCGTAACCTTTTTGAAATTAAAACAAATTCGGGCACCGAGTATTGATTTTGTCACCTCTTATATAAAAAATCAAGGCACTCACTCAAACATATTGGTATTGCACTAATAGACTTAGTAACAAGTGGATATCATTTAAACGATCAGCATAATCTTCTGGTTTGTATTTTCCGGGGTATTTTGCCGTATTTCTTCGACCTTTCTGACCGACGTTTCAGATCCCATTGCAGAGTCCATCATTAGGGCTGATGGTGAATTCTGCAATAGGTTCCAAAACGTCAGCCTGTATGGTCGTAGAAATACGGGAAAATACCACAGAAAACAAAAACCATAAGATTCTGCACTGCCGTGAAAATCTGAGAATATTTTGATGAGTTCAATATTTAGATTTTGTCAAGGTGTCAAGTCAAGGTGCCACTTGTGGCCAGCAAGCAGAACAGGATTCACCGGGAAATATTCCATCTTATGTTTAACATTGCAAAGTAACGTATTATGTCTGGCCGCTATTATATAACATTGTCGCTTTGTTAGTATTGACGTTTGACAGGTGTCCTTCAGATAGAAATGTTACATGTAACATTATTACAGGATCGTGTCCGTAGGAGGCAAATAAAATACTAAAAAATAATTTAGGTTTGATTTATTACAAAAAATCACCGGATACGAATTTAATCGGAGCGCTGTTATTAAATTCACTCTTAATGTTTCTAGAATATTTCCCACAATAATTCACTCAATTCGTTCTTGAATCTCCACTGCATTTTTTATCACTTCTGAATAACTTGTCTCTCATATACCGATAAACGCTAATTAAATCGCTCACATTTGCACTAGAAAATTTCTCGCTTGTCGGTAGGTACACTCTTCATTTACTAAAGCTAGAATACACATACTGCTAGTCACTTTGTCCGTGAACTTGTCGCGCTGTCCACAACTCTGACACATTTATTGCGTATTAGCCGTTCAGTCTCTTTTTATAGGTAATGTCGATTTCTAGATGTTTCCGGTAGACTATTCGCTTTTGATAGCTTCCACAGGGCATAATTTCTTCTGATTTAACCATCTCATGACAACACAATAACAAATAACGTCATCATAATCAGAATAAGCCGAAGTTTCTTGGAATTTTTTTGCGATTTTCCTCCTTTCCTTTCTTCCACGCTCAATTTACTTCGATTGCTTTTTGAAAGACTTGACTAATATTTTGCTGCAATTTGAATGAGTCCCCAGCTATGTTCACATTGTATCCGCATATTTGCCATTTGGTGGGTCAGACGATACGTCACACCAGTTTGCTTTACTGGAACGGAATAAACTTGAAATTAAATTGAGCATGTTTCTTGTTAACTTGATAGTGTGTCCGCAGCTTTGAGCCGACTCACAACTCTGTAAGGACCAGGGCTTGAGACCCGGATAGTTTCATACGAGTGCACAATAGGGCATTCCTCACATTTGATCCTTTTTGACTCTGGTCCTTTGCATTTCGTATACCAAGCACTTCTTAAATTCTTCCCATTTCATTTAATCACTATACAGCCTAGGCTAAAAGTAGGTAACTTAACTATTTAAAAACTTTTTTTGACAAGTCTATTTCATTATTCTTTCAGATTCTAAAAATAAAAAAAGCTAATATACTGTCTTAATCTTATAAGGTATCGAAGAAAGAATAATCCGGAAATATTTTCTTGATAGATTAGCGAGCTCTGAAGAACTTCCGGTAAATATTTAAAAAAGCGAGTGTTTTAAATATTTGTGTAATAAAAATATCTGGCTCTATCGCTCGCTTTAAGCAGGAAATGGGGCCATTCACGAGACAATATTTTTTTATATATGTGCATATTTTTATATTTATACACAATAAAATAATATGTTATGTAAAGGAAACAAGCCAAGCAGTACATAATGGTGGTCTAGTGCCAACTCTGATGTAAGCCTGGAATTGGCAAAAAAGGAATGAAAGTGAACTGAATGCAGTAGAAACGCGATCACTAAGGCACTTCTATAGAAAATCGTTGGTCGATAGAGTGAAGAATGAAAAAAATAGAAGTTAATGTAATGCTGGCTGTAGTGTGGTAGACAGAATAAAAAAAGGAGTCCTGAGATGGTTTGTTCATGTAGAACGCATAAGCGAGGAAAGGATGGTAAAGAATATATATCGGGCGAAAGTTGAAGGCAACAGGAATAGAGGACATCCGCGAAAGACCTGGAATGATCAGATATTACAAGTATTAGAAGACGGCTCTATTAATAGACTCAACAACCGTAGAGCTTGCATGAGAAGATGTATGAATGTAGCCGAAGCAAAAGTGGTGTGCCAAGATAAAATAATATGGCGTTCTATTTTCTCTGCCCACCCCTGCGAGGAAACGGCGTGATGGTTAGTTTAGTTTATGTTGTGTAGTAGGTATATCAATTAAAACGGTATTCATGTTTATACTTAAAATTTTAAAGAGATTTTTGGTCCAACCTGTATTACATTTCTGTAGCAAATCGTCCTGCAAAAACATTTTATATCAAAAATGAAACTTTTAATTATAAATAAGTAAATTAGAAATTAAATTTTTCACAATAATGCGAATATCAGTTTAAGATACATCCTATTTATTATACATAGTTTATTTTCAAATTATTTATATAATTGTAATTTTAATAGTAAGTCATTTTAACTCTTGAGTAGTACGAATAGGTTTTTTATGTTTTATATTTCGTTCAATTGAATTATAATTTTCTACAAATTTAACTAAATAACAAACCATCCCGCTATTTCCCATGGGGAGGGAGGGTGGCAGAGAGGGTAGACTTTTTTTTTATCTCTCCTGGCACACCACTTTTATACATCTTCGGCTGTCAAAGCTTTTAAAAGAATATCCTCTAATGTCTGGTTTATCTGGTCATGCCAGATCTTCCGTGGACATTTTCTATACCATACTTTCCTCGCTCATCCGTTTCGCACAGCCAAACCGTCTCAGCGGTCCTTTCTTTTTTTATGTACCAGCATAACATGTACATCTTATTCATTTATTATATGTTCTGTAAGTAAAATGAAGAACGGTAAAAATTTGTAGGCCCATCCTAATGTACGAGAATACAAACGACCAAGATGAGGCAATGAGAAGCTCCAAAATTAGAGAGATATGAAACTCCTGCTACTTTTCATAGGAATATTCAAGATGGGCTGGATTGGACATGTAATCAGAATTCCATGGAGTGATTATCCCGAAGGTAATCCCAGTGAGTCGCCCCAGGCAAAGCTGGAGAAAGTAGATGAAAATCCTGTATGAAGAAAGACTTGTGTAAAATGGGATGCAGTCAACAAAACGGTGAAGAAAAGCGACAGTTTTCTAGTGTTTTCTTGAGGCGATGAGTTCACAACCCTTCTAAAACAAAGAAATATAACATAAATATAAATATTTTTTACACGCTTCTTTAATTATTCTATTTTTGAACATAAATATTATCCGGTTATCAAACCAGTTAAATATTTGATGAATCAAAGTAAAACATATAAATAAAAGTTTTTTTTACAAAGAAAGAACATTTTATTATAATGTTGCAAATTTTATAATAAAGTTCGATGATATTAAAAAAATGATGGATCAATTGGAAATATATACCTACAGAAAAATTAATCTATCGAAAAAATATTTGATTATAGCTGGACGGGCAACTGGAAATTGTAAATAGGGAGCGAGGAACGGCCATATAAATTTCGACATATTACCAACTTAAGACTTAGGAAGGTTTAAGCTAGTCATGAAATATGTATCAACTTTATATTACGTAAGGATAAATCGTTACATTTTTTATTTCATTCCTATGGTGTGGTGAGGAATCAATTTTAAAAAAGTAGTAAATATCTAGGAACTGTGTTCTAAAATCACATTTTAAAAATATGTTTTTATTTCATTTAAGCAAAGAATTAATAAAAAATATTAAATCATTCATGTTTCTTGAATATTTTTGGTCGAGAACTTTAAATTTAGATACAAAACTGTTTAATTTAAAAGAAATTCAGAGCGGAACAGATTTTGAACTGGGAAAAATGTGATTTCTGTTGATTAATGCTATTGATTTGATGAGTGTGGCAAACACTGTCAAGTTTTAAAGAAAGTTGTTTCGCTTCTCGAGTATCATGTTCATCATTTGAAATATTCAGCATTCAACCAAATTTTATTATATTCACATTAAACTGACGTAAATAGGTACGAAAATATAACTATAATTATATATTTACATTTGATGTGTGGGATCAACGACCCGTTTCCCCACGCGTTTTGACGAGCGCCGGAATTCCCATGGAAAATAAATTGGGCAAGAAAAAAATACGCGCAATCAAAAGCGGGGACATTTGTGTTTACATACAGATAAGATCGACATCGGAGATCAGAAATCGCTGATCTGACGCGTCCCACGCCACACAAAGGAGAATAACGAGAATAAAGAGAATGAAAAAATCACACGCGAATTTTTCTGATACGACAGATCTCAAACAAACAAAGGAAAATTAAATATGCTTACATGCCGCTTCTCACACATGTTTTTGTACATATCTAGACAACAAAATCTGGATATAAAAGACGTATTGCCGAGCGGTCGAGCAGTGTGACGTTGTTGTGACAGCGAGGAAACGAACTAAATTGGGACGTCGTAAAATTGGTCACATTTTCAAATCCCAAACTTTTGATTGGTTTGAAAATAGTAAGAAAATTAATATGACGCGTGTTCTTTGTGCACGCTTTTTAATTTATTTTTATGTTATATTACGTTAAGTAAATGATATATTTAACTCTATAAGTGGGGTGGACCGGGGACAATTGAAACATATTTTATTTCTACATTGCTGTTATTTTTTATCTGTATGAAGCTTTTATTTATTGTCTACCCTTCATTAATATTTTTTCTTTGGCTAATGATTGTTTGAGTAAGATTTATAAATTAAATGCTAACTCACCGTCCATGATACGGTGACAGTTGAAACATGTACTAGAGACAATTGAAACAGCTTTCGAATTAGTCAAGTAATTGGTTTATTAGTATAAAAACAAGTATAAAAAATAATTCTGACAATAATCGGAGTATATATAATTAATTTCTTGCTGAATGTGCTCTTTGTGGGACTAGTGACGACATTCAGAGCCTTGCACCCAACCTTCTCCAGTTTGATTCTATAAAAATTCAATCTTCTGTGTCCTACCACTCACGTAACCGGATTGAATGCAATATCTCATGCGTGATAAAAAAAAATGGAAGGCACATTGTTATCTATTGCATTTACCGCAATAGCGACAGTCACCAAAACTCCTCTTTCTCTTATATAAACAGTCCCTGCGCCGTTTATTCGCATGTTATGTTTTAGTAAAAACACAAAGCGCAATAATTTTAACAGTACTAACTAAAGAAAACTTATGAAAGTACTAAGTAAACATGGCCGAAACCTAATACTTGCATAATTGATTTATCCGTCACACTTTTAACGCCAACAAAAAATTATTACGGCTACAACAAACATATTATTGCAACTTGTACACGATGCTCGTAGAAGGGAGGTCTTGATGCATGTTTTTTCCTGCGTTCGGGTGCAAAATTGGACGAAAGGTTCTAATTATTATAGCTGTTGTTCCAATTATCCCCTTGTTTCAACTGTCCTCAGTCTACCCTATACTGTTAAGTAGGTACAAAAAAAATGGGATACCCTATTATTTCTTAAAATATATGAAATAAATTTACTAATTAAAGTAAAATAATTATTAAATTAAATACAGGGTGTACCAGAGCTAGCAGCAGAAACTGGGTCGGTAGATTTCTGCCTATGTTATGAGTCTAAAATGTTCAAGCAACCATGACCTAATATCATTAGTTATGGAGATATGTAGTTTCAAAGTTTGCATTCAATATTTCTGTCTCATATTTTGTAAAAAGTTGAACTATCATAACAGTAACTTATATCGATTATCAAAAAGTCATTTACTTCAATACGGCTTAAATTAAATGATAAAAACCTTGTGAAAAAAACATTTTTCAATTTTTTCTAGGTTTTTATCATTTTATTCGACTTGTATTAAAGGGAATGAACTTTTCATAATCAACATAAGATATGTAATGATAGTTCAACTTTTTGCAAAAAAATACAAACTTTGATACTGCATATCTCCATAACTATTGATATTAGGTCATGGTTGCTTGAACATTTTAGACTCATAACATAGGCAGGAATCTACTGGCCTAGTTTCTGCTGCTAGCTCTGGTACACCCTGTATATTATCTAAAAAATTAACACTTACGTATCTACCATTTATTACATTGCTAATTTTACGAAATTATTATATTAAGAATACGTTTCCGACTTAATACATCATTTGCAAGAAAAAAAGAACTCAGATTAGATACCCATATTAAACATGAAAACCTGAAAGTTAAATAATTCATTAACAATGTAACGAGAATAAAAATAATTGCACACTTCTGTCACATATCACAACAACACTATCGAAAAATCCAGAACGGCCTAGCGTAATCTACGGCTTTCGGAAGGCATTTAAACATTCGAGAAATATCTTTAAAAGCCTGAAAGTCAAAGGAGCCAAAGGAGGAGGAGTTCTCCTAAATACCGAAAATACCTAGAAGGTTCGACACCAGCATTGGCCAGATATAAATAAGACATTGCGCCTGAGTACGGAGCTGTTGTTGTTCAGCGTGTTTGACAGCAAAAGAAAGCGAAGGCAGCCGCAGGCTGCGGAGGCCAGGGTAGCCAACCGAATAGCTTAGGCGAATAATCTAGCAAAGTTCTTACGTTAATACGTGTGAAAACTGGATGGAAAGTTCTAGTAAATGTAGTGATAAATTATGAAATAGTGTAATTTATAGAAATTCGTTTAGTTTTTATAGTGTTAATTGACTTTATACATTAAATTGTTAATTAATCAGTAATTAATAAAACGCTAAGTAATTTCCAGCATTTTCACTCATTCCTCCCGCAGCCACGACACGTTACAAAAATAAGATATTAAAAGCAATTTATTATTTCTTTATTAAACATATTTCCAATTTGAATGTCATTTTCTTTGCATCCCACCTCAACTTTCGCCATGCTCTTCCCGGAAATTTAATATAATTTGCATATTTTGTTTAATGTATCAGATAATATTTTTTATTTTATTTTATTTTGGGAAACATACAGTATAACGTAATTTAAAAAATTATGTAATATCAAAAAAATATTCATTTAGCATTACCAGTGAAGTTGTTTTAATTTAATTGGCGTATGTCGGTAATGAGAAAGATTAAAAGTGTGTTATTTAATAAATATTTATTATGTCTAATTACAAACTTAACGCGTTTAAAAAAAATTCTACAAAAAGTGTCTTTTGATGAATAATTATTATTTTGAATCACTAAATTAATGCAATAAATATCCAAAGTACTGTTATTTTTTATATTTGTCACTTTGTGGTTACTTTAACTTTATTTACGTAACCACTCTGCTTATAAAATTTTGTCAACTGGTTTCCAAAACAATCATTTTATTCGTCAGGGTTATAAAAAAAACTGATTAAGTTTATGGTTTTTCGCTACCCTGATGTAGTAAAAGATATTGAACCAATATTAAAAATTAATTTTGTTAGAGTAATTACTACCTTTAATATATTTGTCTATTAAAAAACGCTATCATAACTGTATAAATATTGGCATAAAATAGCTTACAGGTTTTTATAAAAGAACAGAGCAATTTAACGTTAAATGTCAAACGAGTCTGGCACATAAACCGTTTAAAACCCATAAAAGTTGAGCAAACTGTACGGCCGGATTCGGCTTTTAGATTGAGAGGTGTTTGTATTGGAAATAAAAAAAATCCGCATCGCTTCTGGCAAACTTTATGATATGCATTCGCTTTGGGGGTAGCTCCTGATCTGGGTCATCTGAAAATGTGCAGTGCCAAGCAGACACACAAGGCTTTACTCTGAAATATGCAACAAATTTTGTAGGTAACGGAGATAAATAAAACGGTCCTTTTGAGTAAAAAATTATATAATCTATAGAGGATTTGACATGGAAGTTACCAATGTAGAAGGTATATGAATGTGTGATATCTAGCGTTCGGATCTCTTCAATGTTCAATGTTCGAATGGAGGTATGTCGCAAATTATGTACAAATAAGCATGTTGTGTAAAAGATTGCAAACATGGCAAAGTTAATATAGAAGTAAATATAGATAATATAGAAGTATAATAATAATAACAAAGTTAATATAGAAAAAAAGGCTCGCTTTCAGGCGAGAACTGAGTTAATTCAATCAATTAACGTGACTACTTTGTATTTGTTACATCTTTAGCATGCCTTAATTTATTTATTTGTCTTTTCTATCGATGTGTAATTTTAATTAGCTGAAAATTCGTAGCGCTGATTTATTTCTTGTTAATTAATAATGTTGTCAGATAGATGTGATTGTTTTTAAAATAAATAAATGTATTAATTACCTTCTAATAAATTCCGAGAAACAGGTAAGTTCCACAAAAATTATCCTACAAGGTACAGAGAAACATTGCATAATCATATTACGGTCTCGTTTAAAAAATATGTGGCTAACGGCAAGATTCGTAAAAATGTAAGAACTCCTTATTACTTTCTGCCTGCCAAAAAAGTTTCGTTCTCGTGATTCGTTATGTTATCCTTTTGAGGAATATCTAGAAAAGACAAAGGAATTATTATAATATTTGGGAGAACAAAAAGCTTGCGTTTTTATCCAAAAAAAGTACTTCTCATTAAAAGGCCACGTAATCATTTAAGGGGATTACGATTTCTGGCATGTCTGCTTAGAGACGGTGATACATTATTAAAATAAAGAGGTATTCCACAATAGTTTAGTATTTTCTGGAGGTTTCGCTTTTAACCCTGCATATGGCGTAATATTTAATCGGCGAGTTCGAGCGTAATGAAAATAAATTTAATTTTAGTTTTCAAAAATGGGGATATTTAAAGGAAGTAAACACGAAATTTGTTGCAAAAAAGAACGATTTTTTATTCAAAGTATTCAAAGAAAAAATTATTAAAATTTCCAATCCACCACCACTTACATTGTTATGGTTGTGATGGCTCCTCTTCTTCGCCTTTCAGCTCGATCCTACTCCTAACTGAGTTTACGCCTTGTTAGAGGCAAACAAGCTATCTATCTACGTCGGATGAAGGCTCTACGGTTTTTAACGTAGTATTTCCAAACACCCTCACTTTATTCAAGACCTCCCCAGTTCACGTTGTGTAATTTTTTGTTTCGAACTATAGGGGATGAATTGGTTTTGTGGTAACCCTATCGCAAGCTAAACTTAAATTAAATACTGGGGTATGAAGTTCGTGAATGTTCATGGAAACGCAAACAAAACTACCTAGCACGTCAATTAAGCCCTACGGTGCAATTGCTAAACATACTATGTTCCGTGGCCCTATATTATTTACCTATCATTCCTACGGACTGAAACCATTGCATCTGGTGTAGCTGCGCTTCCAGAGTGCGCGATCCTCTGCTTCCATGCCCTCTCCGCTCGATCCCCCATTGTCCTACCTGTATGGGATCGACCGCCATCCACTGGAAAGGTTAGTGACGTGCCGTTATCACATGCGCATGCACATATAGAGTACATAGATCCCATGAAAGCCCTCGAGTCCTTCGTAGCCGCTCCTATGGATGATTCCGTCTTCGACGCCCTCGCTGATTAATAATTTTATCTTCCGCCGTTATCTCGCTGTGCTTATTCCCTACGATCTTTTATATTTACTCTGCATTATCTTTATATCAATTACATTGTTACGTTTATTTACTAGCCGGCCTAAGTTCCGTCACCTGTATCTGGCCCCATGTCTCATTCTAGTGGTACGTTGGGTTCTAATGGATAAGGGGTTTGTAGAAGGTATGTGTAAATGTATGTGTACGCGGAAAATGTGGTTGCTTTAAATTCGGCCCCTCCGTACCCAAAGGCTCATCGGTGACTGATCCCATCTTCCTTCTCCCGACACGAGTTCCGGATACGTTGACCTGAGCCTGGATGCGCCTTTTCATGTTGGGCCTCTTCTGTGCAAAGTACCGCACCATCCCTCGCGTCAGTGTCTGGCGTCCGGGCTCAGAGCCAGTTTGCCCCCCGAATTCCAACTCCTCCAGGTTAAACTAAGTTAAACTACGGTATATATACTGAAGCTACTGTAAAGATGGTCCCGGGCCACCTGTCAAGTCAAAAATATGCGAGTGGGGAGGGGGAGTTTCCTAGGCTCCCCAACCCTCGCCTGTGAGCAACTACAGCCCATTGGCCATTCGCGACACTACAGTGACTGCAATCACCCTCCCAGGTAGTACTTATTATAATCTGGTATGCATCAATACGTTCAATCCATTCCAGACGAGGGAAGACATCCGCACGGGTGTTGTGCCACCCGTGAAGAGCCCCCTCATACACTACGTACGAATAGATACATACTAATAAAATATAATATACATACATATACTTACATATACAATACATAAATAAATACTTGTAATGGTTGGTTGCCATGTGGTTTCACGAGGCCATGACCCCTCGTATTAGTAGATGGAAAGGTGGATCTGGACAGTAGGGATATGCCTAGCCCCTGGCCAGGGATGTCGGTGTATTTTCTCCAAATGGTGTACAGCTAGAATCCTGCCATCGATGATGATGGGATCTGCCTAATTTTCTCCGACTGATGTGTAACTGGAACCCTGCCATCACTGATGAAGATGATGATGTCACTATCGAAACGTCACCTGATGACATTTAGCTGAACCGCCGCTAATGATGATGATGATGTTGATGATACTATCGAAACGTCTCCTGACGATATACAACTGGGACACTGCTAATGATGGTGATGATACGATCGGAACGCCTCCTGACTATATATGACTGGAACACCGCTAATGAAGATGATGATGATGATACTATTGAAACACCTCCTGACGATATGTGACTGGAACACCGCTAATGAAGATGATGATGATGATACTATTGAAACGTCTCCTGATGATATACAACTGGGACACTGCTAATGATGGTGATGATACTATCGGAACGCCTCCTGACTATATATGACTGGAACACCGCTAATGAAGATGATGATGATGGTACTATTGAAACGTCTCCTGACAATATATAACTGGGACACTGCTGGTGATGGTGATGATGATGATGCTATCGAAACGCCGCCTGACTATATATAACTGGGACGCGGCATATGAATAGACAAATAAATACCTAATTAATTAATGAATCATCAATTAAATAAATAAATAGAAAGTAATAATTAAGTTCGGCGTCGAGCACACGGGCCGATGATGATGCTATCGAAACGCCGCCTGACTATATATAACTGGGACGCGGCATATGAATAGACAAATAAATACCTAATTAATTAATGGATCATCAATTAAATAAATAAATAGAAATTAATAGTTAAGTTCGGCGTCGAGCACACGGGCCGATGATGATGCTATCGAAACGCCGCCTGACTATATATAACTGGGACGCGGCATATGAATAGACAAATAAACACCTAATGTATTAATGAATCATCAATTAAATAAATAAATAGAAATGAATAATTAAATTCGGCGTCGAGCACACGGGCCGATGATGATGCTATCGAAACGCCGCCTGACTATATGTAACTGGGACACTGCTAATGATGATGTTGATGATGATACTATCGAAACGCCTCCTGACTACATACAACTGGGACGCTGCTAATGATGGCGATGATGATGATGCTATTTAAACGTCTCCTGACAATATATAACTGGGACACTGCTGATGATGATGATGTTGACGATACTATCGAAACGCCTCCTGACTATATATGACTGGGACGCTGCTAATGATGGCGATGATGATGATGCTATTGAAACGTCTCCTGACAATATATAACTGGGTCGCGGCATATGAATAGACAAATAAATACCTAATGTATTAATGAATCATCAATTAAATAAATAAATAGAAATGAATAATTAAATTCGGCGTCGAGCACACGGGCCGATGATGATGCTATCGAAACGCCGCCTGACTATATATAACTGGGACGCGGCATATGAATAGACAAATAAATACCTAATTAATTAATGAATCATCAATTAAATAAATAAATAGAAATGAATAATTAAGTTTGGCGTCGAGCACACGGGCCGCGCGATCCCTGGAAGTTCACACACATGCAGAGAAGGGTTATTTGGCGAATTAATTCGCCCCTATTATGGTCAGTACGGATCCAACATGCAAACAAACACCTGTGGATAAAAGTATATTTAAAGTTTACGGTACAGGGGTTAGCTTTCACTGTCGGCGCTTCTTCCGTCTCTGTCTGGGGTATCGAACCCGAGACCATTCTTCTTAATCGTGCGCCACCTTTATATATCGTTATAATCTCAAAACGGAAAGAGGATGACATGACTTACCCATCTGCCGCCGATTATATCCATTCCAGTGCATCGTAGTTTCACTTTATGTACCTCACTTTATGCCTAAGGATTGCGAACACTTGCCTTGTACGCGCATACGATTCACAGGCCACTAATTAACTATAGTTCGCGACCTAACCTTTGATCCTGCCATTACGCGCTTATAAGTTTCCGTAGCTGGGGCTTAGTACCCAGCCTCGGCAACTATACGGTGTATATACCTTAATCAAACCGAAACTAGACATTATTTTCTTTTCCTTGAATTTATATTCCTCGAGATACCGGAATTACACTCTAGCTCGACAATTGTAAGTATTCATATATCTTAATAATACTGCGACATAGTCCTTATTTCCGTCTTACGTATCCGTACTTCCCGGGTCATCGAGACTAGACTCCAATTCTAATGATCATACTCTAATGATTATACGCACCGATATTTTTCATAAAACCCGTTACCCGTTATTTTCCGATGTTACATATTCTTATATTTATCCGAAATACCGGGATTAAGCTTTGAATCTAGGATTCCATCCATTTATAAGTTTTAACAAACCCATGAAGCAACCACTTGTCCACTTGTTGTTGTTAAAGGATTGATTGCTTCTATAATAAAACCCCACTAGTCTACATCTTTATAAGGTCAATACATATTACCTTTAGGGTCCGCCGATTTAGTTTTATTCTTATTATTATTATTATTATTATTATTATTATTATTAATTAATTACACGGCTTAATAGCCTTTTACAACAGGTTTATACATAATTAAAATACAACAAACGATTAAATGCAAAAGAAAAATAAAGGGTATAAATGTAAAAAAGTATATATACATAGTTTAAAAATAATGAGGTTAGACATGTATGTAAAAAAAGGTATATATGCAAAAGTGTAAAGTAGCAGGTTTATACATAATTAAAATACAACAAACGATTAAATGTAAAAGAAAAATAAAGGGTATAAATGTAAAAAAAAGTATATATACATAGTTTAAAAATAATGAGGTTAGACATGTATGTAAAAAAGTATATATGCAAAAAGGTGTAAAGTAGCAGGTTTATACATAATTAAAATACAACAAACGATTAAATGTAAAAGAAAAATAAAGGGTATAAATGTAAAAAGGTATATATATATACATAGTTTAAACATAATGAGGTTAGAAATATATGAAAAAAAAGTATATATGCAAAAAGTGTAAAGTAGCAGGTTTATACATAATTAAAATACAACAAACGATTAAATGTAAAAGAAAAATAAAGGGTATAAATGTAAAAAGTATATATACATAGTTTAAACATAATGGGGTTAGACATGTATGTAAAAAAAGTATATATGCAAAAGGTGTAAAGTAGCAGGCTTGTACATAATTGAAATACAACAAACGATTAAATGTAAAAGAAAAATAAAGGGT
>JADDOH010010279.1:0-16512 GCA_016648135.1 Agrypnia vestita
TCTTTATTTTTTATTAATATATCAGATCTTCTAGGTTAAGCATGCTGTTGATTTTGTACAAGTCAGTTTATGTTTTTCTTTATTTTATAAATCATTATTTTTTCGAAATATGTCAGATTTTCTAGGTTAAGCATGCTGGTGATTATATACAAGTCAGTTTACGTCCTCTATTTACTTGTGACCAATACTATTTGTGACTTTATACATTGAAATATATGATCAGTCAAAATATTGAAGATTTAACTGATTTTTTAGCCCGGGCGCACCATTTGAAGTGAGGTCTGACTTATGCAACACGAATCACTTAATTGGAATCGACGTAAAATGTATTTTGATCCTGTCAGTCGTCACGATGGTAACTCGGTTTCACGTTTGGTCCAGATGCAAGGGATGTGGCGGACTTCAAAGGCGACACGTGTCCGGTGCGGGCACGGGACCGCAGATTGCACGGTCCACGTCATTTGTATGAATGCAGATGAAATTACCACGTGGATACACATTGACGGCTCGTCAAGTTTACAAATATATTACCTTTTTACTCCCTTTATATTAACTCGTGGCGTCTGCTTGCTTGACGAAAAAACTTTGGATCGATTTTCAACCCTTTTCCCGTGATCCAATCGAGCTGAAACTTTGCAAGCAGACTCGTGGCGATGATCAAGAAAATCTATCAAATTTTCGTTAAAAAAAATTAATAAAATTTTGGATTTTTCAAATTTTTAATGGTTTTTTTCATACAACTTACTAACTTGAAATATTTTCATACTACTTACTACTTAAGTCGTATGAAAATATTTCAACGCGTCTGGTGACACGGAACCTAATATAGTATAATTTTGGATTTTTGGAAATTTTTTATTACTCCCTTTCGTAGCGTCGCTCGACCGAAGCCCAACGCGTAGGTTAAGCGCCAAACCAGTTTCCACTAGTAGGTAAATAAGAAAGAGAGTATAATAAAAACTTGGTGTTTATGGGTCACTTTTTTATATCCGTTTTTCCAAATTTTTAAATGAGCGCCAAAAGTAAAAGAAATTGGTTAAGGCTTTACTTCATTCGAAATAATTTTTTTGGCTCTACAAGATATTGGTTGCTTTTCTTCTCTTCGTCTTCTTCTTCATCAGCGTTCAACTCTCCGCTACTGGATACATGCCTCTTCCATACTCCTCTGTTATTTGCTTCGTGTAGCCATTTCTTCTCGTTGGGGCATAAAAGCCTTTCATTGTGTTGGTGAGCCGCACTTGAGATTTGGATATATTTTTGTGTTTTTATAAATAGTATTATTATTTTCGTCGCATCCTCCGTTCAATTGTATATTTATATGTGCTAAAACAATCCACAAGAATCATGTAACAGTTTAAGAAATAAAAATTTAAATCTTCCGAGTGATATTGACGTGATAAACGAATTAAAAAATAATTAATGATTGTCAAATATATGTAAAAAATCAATAAGAAGAAAAAATCACATGTAAATTTGATAATTTTGGTATTTTTAAAATGCTATATTGAATATATTGATTTAATGTGTGTAGGTATTGAATTTCAATATTTTATTTTTGTTAGTATATTATAAAATAAACATATATTACAGAGACGAGGCTATATTTTTATATGGGAAAGTAGGTATGGAAGTCATTTTCTTTTGGTATTCATAGGGCTTATGATCTATCGCTGGCTTAAGTGATCATTTTACGCAATATAACGTTCACCATTTCCACCCATTATAGATCACATCTATAAAATGTGTATATGTTTAACTCACACAACTTGTTTTTTATGTGAGTTGTATTTTTACTATCGCCACCTGCAGTCCAAAGCTTCATAGCTTAAGCGTAAGCCCTCTAAACACTCAAAAAAAGACTTCCATACCTACTTTCCCATGTAAAAATATAGCTTCGTCTCTACGAGGCATCTATAATATATCTTGATTAATGATGTCCCCCTTTGGATAAAATCCAAATCATATTATTATTATTATTATTATTAACTTTTAACTATTATTATTGTAACTTTTAACTGTATTTTAATTTTAACTGACTTATGTCATTTTAAAAAAAAAAAATTATTCTGTATATTGTAAAAGCCCATAAGGGCGTTAAATAAAAAAAAAATAAAAAATATTGTGTTTTTGAAAAATTTGGACATACTCAAAATATTATAATATATATAGATTGATAGTAAATATTACAATATAAATTGTACATAGGTACAATATATTTTATTCAAATTAGATTTGTTTAATGTTTTTTTTTGCTATTTTTTTAAAATTAACAATATAATTGAAATAAAATTATCGGTGTTTATAAAAAAACAAAAACATTCATTCAATTTTTTTTTATTAATATATCACGAGATCCGGGAACACGGTCCAGGGTCCAGGAACACGGGAATGATCCAGAGCTGCGAATCGAGTCCCGGGAATGAAAAACGGGAACAGAGAAACCCTAGCAATATCACCACATTTATTGGGTGACACGCTATTAAATTTAAAAAATACAAATTTTTGATTTTGGTGGCGCCACTGGATTTGTGCATTGGTCGTAATAAATCAGTAACGATGGTTCCTGCGACCAGCGGCAGCGGCCACTGGGAGCGGCCGGGGCGGGTGGGGCTTTCTCTACCGGTTCGAACCCGAAGCCGCCCGCTACAGAGTCACACTGCACGACGAGCTATGCAGCACCAAGGCAACTAATGTATGCAGTAGGTGTCATGATTTAGCGTTCTTGGAAGTCGGCAAGACTAACAGAATACTCTCTAAACAGAGTTGTGACAAATATTCAAAAATGTTAAAAAGTCAAAATCACAGTACGAGTTGGGACTCAAAAATCATCACGTAACATAAGTGAAATTCTTTCATTTCCTTATAACAATGTCAATTAAAATCATTATATAAATAAATGAACGGATAAAAGTAAACACCCCGCCACTACTGCTATCGTAAAACATAAAAAAATCTTTAAAAAAGTATCATTTTTACGGCACTCTGAAAAACCCGCGCAGGACAAAGCCGCGAGAACGAAGCCGCGCGAATCAAATTTATATTTTTATTTTATTATTTATTTCATTTTTTTCTCTGTTATTATGCTTTTTATGCTTGACATAATTGTAGTTTTAAAATGTAAAATTAAAGGGTACATTTACTACACTACATACTACAAAATAAATTTTAAAAAAGTGAAAATGAAATAAAAGATTAGTTTTTTTATTTAATATATTTTGTGAGCTTATTATATCAAGCTTATTATATTATAATTTTCAAAAAAAAAATGTAGCACCTAACCTAACCGCACCTAACCTAACCGCACCTAACTTAACCTGATTTTTATTTTTATTTCGCGGCTTTGTCGGCGCGTCTTTATCATCGCGACTTTGTCATAGCGGCTTTGTCTTTCTCGGATTTGTCTAGTCACCCATATTTACACAATGATTCATTTTTTCGCATGCATTAAAAAACCAAAAATAAGTCCACCTGATTGTTTCGTGTTTTAAAAACTAGCAATTGTTCGTCATACAATTTTTGCGAAAAATCGTGAGATTTTAATGTTTATTTTTGGATCTTACGCGAATTATTATTTGTGGCTTGTTTTTATAACATGTCGGGAAAGATCCTACATGTATAGGACGTAACCTGGAGAAAAAAAACTACATTAGCATATTATGTCAGATTTTTTATATTTACTGACATTACCGGCGGCTATTTTTATGTATGCAAAAATAACTCGCCGGGAATTTGCTCGAAATGTCCCGATGGGAATGATGCGCGTTCTTCCCGTTGTGAATTGTAATTTATTTTTATAAAAATCAGTATTTTTAAATCATTTATGTTAACGTCTTGATTGTGAAAATTAACCACTTCCCGTCATCCGATCGAGCTGAAAATTGCACATCGACTTGATGTCTATGATAATGCATTCTCTCATACATTTGGGGTCACACATACAAAAAATGCAAATTTATCTCAGATGTTCAGATAAATACCTACTACCTACTTGCGGGTACTATTCAAAAATTATTTAAACCATAGCCACTTTAAAATGTATCTCATGTAAAATGATTTTGTTTGTTGTGAATTGTTGTGAATTGAATGTATTTGTTTTTTCCTCAATTGTTTTTTTCTTTGCGTCACTCAGTTTACAAAATGAAAAACTTGAAATATCGCGTTATTTACGAGTACGAGTTCCACCGTGGCACCAGTGCTGCAGAAACGGCTCGAAGGATTAATGATGTGTATGGCGACGGTGCCGCAAAGAAAACACAGTGCGTTTTTGGTTCCAACGTTTTCGTTCTGGAAATTTCGACCTGCAGAACAAGCCCCGTGGACGCCCGGAGACCAAAGTTGATAATGAAGAATTGAAGGCTATTGTGGAAGCGGATCCATCGCAAACCACATCCGAGTTAGCTGCAGGCTGCGGTGTTAGTGATAAAACTGTTTTAATCCACTTGAAGCAAATTGGTAAGGTGAAAAGGTGGTACCTCACGAATTGAGTGAAGCAAATCAACAAACGCGCGTTGACTGCTGCGTTGCATTACTCAACCGGCACAATAATGAAGGGATTTTAAATCGAATCAGTACCTGTGATGAAAAGTGGATCCTGTACGATAATCGGAAGCGCTCATCGCAATGGCTGAACCCTGCCGAACCAGCCAAACCATGACCCAAGCGAAAATTGACTCCAAAAAAGTTACTTGTGAGCGTTTGGTGGACTAGTGCTGGTGTCGTTCACTATAGCTTTCTTAAATCTGGCCAGACGATTACGGCAGATGTCTATTGTCAGCAACTGCAAACCGTGATGGAAAAGCTAGCTGCTAAACAACCGAGGCTGGTTAATCGCTCTAGGCCACTGCTGCTTCATGATAACGCTAGACCACACACTGCACAACAGACGGCTACCAAATTAGAGGAGCTTCAATTGGAATGTCTAAGACATCCACCGTACTCTCCGGACCTTGCCCCACCAGATTACCATTTTTTTTCGAAATTTGGATAACTTCTTGCAAAGGAAAAAATTCAACTCCGATGGGGCAGTCCAAACCGCCTTCAAAGATTTTATTGATTCCCGTCCGAATGGTTTTTTTATTAAAAGGATCGATGAACTACCTATGAGATGGCAAAAGTGCATAGATAGCAATGGTACATACATTGATTAAATAAATATATTATAATAAAAAAAAATTGGCTTTATGTTCCTCCCATACTAAACGTCAATTTCATATGTAAGGACCTAATATATATATATATATATATAAAAAAATGTGACTCCAGGATAGAAGTGGCATGAAAACCTTGACGAGTTTCAGTGAGACTAATTTGAGACCTCGTATATAAAGGATTTATAAAGATACTATATTTTTATGGGTTAATTTTTTTACTTGCCGCTTTAAACACTTTTTTCGTGCATTTCGTAAAATATTTTGGGGTTGGTTTTCGGCTTAATAGTAAAATAAACAATTAGGTACTGAACCCCGATAATATTTTTGAAACGAAATCCCAAATACATAAATACATCATGATCCTCGGTGAAGATACTCGAAATCAAAATTTATGAAAACAATTCGTGTATATCATTTATGGAATTGGCGTTAACTTTATAGCCATTATTATTAATGATCTTTAAAATGGATGTTTATATCATTTTTTACTCTACGTGAGTTTCGAAAATGACAGAATCTCTCATCGACAGGTGTAGTATTAAACTTCCTAAATTCAAATATAGAAAACAAAAAGGTCTTTAAATGAATAATTTTTACTGTAATGTAATAGTATGTATAATGAATGGTTGTTGGTGTTTTTGTTCTTAGTCCACCTTACTAGGGGTTCCTGTGCTAAGGCGGAATAGTTTTTCCTATTAATTTTCCTTTTTTAATTTTCTATGTCATTTTTAGTAAACTTTTTAATATATCTGTATCAATTTTATTTAGCTCCACTTTTATCTTTTTTTTATACTCAATTAATCTTTTCAATATTTTTTAAGATTGGAGGAAGGATGTTGTGGAGCTTAGTTGAAAAATAAATGTGACTTCTTTGACCAAAGGTTGTGTTAAACGTTAATACTTTCCTTATGTCCATTTAAGTACCTCTCGTGTTATATAATATATGTCGGTGCTCTATTGTTTGGTTTTGTGTTTTTAAATTGAGGTAAAATAATGCCCATTGCATATGTTTGTTTTACGTTCGGAACGTCGAGACATTTGAAAATCTCTTTCGAGGGCATTCTGATTGTAAATTTTAATATGGTTGTTATAATGCTCTTTTGATATATATTTAAATGGTTGATATAATTTGTTGTGGTAGACCCCCATGCTAAGATTCCATACTCAAGTCGAAAATGACATAAGGCAAAATAAACTTTTTAAATTCTTTCTTAGGTAATATATATCTTATGTTTTTTCAATATATAAGTCTTATAAGCTTTTTAATAATTCCTTGAATATGAGAGTACAATTGAAGGTTTTCATCTATTTCCACTCCAAGATATTCAATGTTTTTTGTCTGCGTTGTGGTGGGACAAGAACATAGATTTACGGGAAAGTATAAATGTGGGTGACGATTAGGTACTCAGATGAATACCGTTTGGGTTCATGTTTAAATTACGACAACGATTGCTTTATGGGTTGCTGAAGAAAGCGAGGGAATATACATAGGTCCAAGATATCTCACACTCGAACAGGTGTCATGGAACATGGCGGCCCTCGTAGCGCAGTGGTTATGACACTGACTTCCCACACCAAGGGTTCCGGGTTCGATTCCCCGTGAGGTAACAATGTTAATCTATGTGATTTACTCAAGTCTGGGTGTTTTGTGATGTATTTCGCTTCTGTAATTGGGCCTCCTGGCCTGTTGAAACGTAAAAAAAAAAAAAAAAAAAAAAAAAAAAAAAAAAAAAAAAAAAAAAAAAAAAAAAAAAAAAAAAAAAAAAAAAAAAAGTCATGATGCAATTACTACTGATAACCTATTGCCTAACCTAACCTAACCTATTGCCAATATTATTTGCAGCCTGGCATATGGATGAGAATGGTATTTATACCACTCTCGATGAGACCGGTTACACATTAGCACAGCATCATATAACTCATTCATTCATCTACATAAATAAATATAATTAAGAAAGACATCGTGACGCCGTTTCCCCGCCAAGTCAAGCAGAGAGAAAATAACGTCACACTTTTTTGTTTTGATAAAAATAATGATTTAAAATGGTTATAATCGGTATTGAAATTTTTTTAATCAGACATTAACAGAATACAAGGTACTTATTTCAGATCAGGCAACCTAATACCACAATTACAAGTGACTTCAATGCTATGTGATTATGTAAGAAATAGGCACATTAAATGTACAGCGATTAGTGAACAAGCAAAATAAATGAAATTGGTAACAATAATTTTTATTATATTATTATACCAGCTATAAACCCGTTTAGTTATGTATTTCAGCCGCCAGTTAAGACTGAAAACAACGCTATCTAGAGTAGCGGAGTGTCTTGAAAAAGTTAGTACCATCACTAATGTCCATAAATTAATAAATATAGAATTAAGTTTTTTTGCTTCTTATGCCTCATTACTATATTTTATCTCATTATTATTTGAGCCATCAGCCTGGTAGCGTTTATGACGAACGTTATACACCTCAACTCAAACTCAAAATATTCTGATTATAGGATATTAATAATTATATATCCAGGATCATAAAAATAATTGTAAAAAATAAAGCACTAACGTATATAAACTTAATTTTATGAATAAATGTCTTTGTCTTGCTAATGAGTTGCAGAATATGTCCAATTTAAGTCAAAATATACGTTCACTCACCTTTATGCAGGCAAGTACACGTTGTAAATATAATGAGTCTGAAATCAAAACTCCATTTTGCATTGCGACCCGTTATTCTAGCTTCGCCACTGGGTCACACACAGTTAGCGCGGATATTTAAATATTTTTGATGTGTCAAATTTCATAGTCAACTTTCGTCAAATGCGAAAGAATGAACAGAATTGAATAAACAGATCGATTACTGTCTGTCCGTGATCCGCGAGCACTCGAGGCCGCAGCGGTCCCGGCGGCGGTGTGATTTGACAGCGAGTTGTGATGGGTGACAGTTACAATTGGGTCATAAGGCCCGCAATGCTATTAGCCTATATTTCTGACGTCCGACTGCTTGGATAACCATGTCTAGGCGTATAATAAAAAGATTAATATTTTATCACCCAAATATGTATTCGCAATCACAGTATCTGCATGTGGTAGTAAAATTATGAATATTTTTAATCGACGTAATTTTACGTTCCTGACGCGAATCGCCGGGAAACAAGGGATGAAATTTACGGGAATAAAAGAGGGAGGGATGGTGGGGATGTGGTAGGGTGAATATGGAACGATTGGACTGTAATATTAGGGAAATGAAAAACAGATGAAATGCCGAAGCTCATCACTTAGAAAGTGTGATGAAATCAACAATTCATTTGACAGATTTTAAATCTAAAGCACTTTTTGTTCGATGGGTAATTTTCAAGACATTGCGCTCGAAGGCAGATAGATTTCGAAAACTACACTCGATAGCGGGTAGATCACGACTATTGAGGGGGTGGATGAAGGAAGGGAGGAGGAAGGGAGGAGGAAGGGATGCATGACATCAAATGCCAGATAAAAGGTCTGAAGAATCCTGAATAAGAGACAATGCCTTGGGAAATCTACTAACGTGATCGCTAACGTTCTATCAACAGAAAAGCAAATAGAAGAAGAAGTAGACATGTTCCGTAACACGCACAAAGCCTCCATATACAAACTACAGGATCGAAACCGAGGCGAAGACCAACACCGAGATTGGTGGTAAGATTAAGAAAGACCAGCAAGAGGTAGGTGAGCACCTAGCAGACAGGATCACAAAAGCGTGATATCAAGAGGCACCCAATAATCCAAAGAATACATGTGCTGCAAAATTGATGTTCAATTTTGATGAATTTTCTTTATTATGCACACGCACACATAACGAGACCATTACTTGTTAATGTAATAAAAAAAAAATTCATCTCTAATCAACTTACTTACGTACTTACCATCACGCATTTCCTCGCGAGAGTAGACCGTGAGGATGGAGCGCCACACTATTTTATCCCGTCAAACAACTCTTGCCTCATTCATCTTCGTGTACAAGTTCGACGATTGTTGACGAGGACCCTTCTCCAGTAATTTGGTTAATTTGGTCATGCTACGTCTTTCGCGGTCGTCTTCTCTTTCTGGTGCCGTCAACACGTCATATATTTTTCTTATAATTATTTCCTCATTCATTCGCTCAACTCGCCCAAACCACCTGAGCGACCCTTTTTTGATTCTATTAGCCATGCTAAGATCAGCTTTACATTCCTCACATCTTCAATCTTTACTCTTTCATAAATAGATTTGACACACAAACGTCTAAGTATTCTCATCTCCACCGTATTCAATCTACTTTTATTCCTCTTCTCTCTGATCAACATCATATTTTTTTAATCTTCTTCTTCTTCCTTAGCATTTTTCCCTCCACTGCTGGATGTAGGCCTCTTCCATTTTCTTCTAATCTCTGTTTCTCCCACTTCGCATCTAGGTTCTTCCTGCTTGCTGAACAATATCGTGAGACCACCTTTTGGGAGGTCTTCCGACGCTTCTATTTTTCGTTCAGGTTGTAGGATTCTGGGTGCCCATCTAGTATCCTCCTGTGGAGCCATATGTCCAGCCCACTGCCATTTTAGTTTCGCAATACGGTCCATAATATCGTCAACTTTTGTTCGGCGTCTTATTTCTTCATTTCTGATTTTTATCTGGAAGGCTCACGCCGAGCATCTGCCTTTCCATGGCCCGCTGTGTACATTTTAATTTGTGAAAGCTTTTTTCTGTTAGTGTTGCCGTTTCTAGGCCATATGTCAACATCGGTAGGGTACACGTATCGAACATTTTTCTTTTCAGGCATACTGGGATTTCTTTATTTTCAAACAAGTGTTTCAATTTACCAAATGCTGCCCAGCCCATACCTATTCTTCTTGGTAATTCTGCTGATTGTTTTTTTTTCCAGTTTTATCTTATGAATTTTTTTGTTATATATAATATTTTTGAATAGTCAGAATAAATTATTCAGCATTGCTTGTCCCTTTGTACAGAGTGGCCGCGACACTGAGTGCATGAGATTGAGGTCCACAATATTGACTACGCACAAGCATCATCTGCCGCGGGTGACTAACGCGTAGTTAGCGCTGTCAGCTGGCTCTCATTGGAGTCAAGCTCCGACAGCCCGATTCATTGACCCACTGGGTTAAATGCCCCGTTTGGAGCTGTCTCGTGGCCACAGGGCCGCATCCAGGTACGCAGACCCGCAGAAATATTAGAATTAATAAATATTTACCGCCTTCTTAATATCGAATTTACGGTAAATGCAATAATTTCGATGTCTGTCTGCCCGTAACGTCCGTAGCTTTCTGGAAATTCGCTAAAATTACAATTTTATACAATCGAGTGTGACACGCAATCAGCGCGAAACACGCAACGGCTCAGGCAGCACGCAAGGGTTGCCCACCAAATAACACGGTCTTCACATTTTTATATTATTATTTTATTATATGTAGTTTAAGGTTCAAGCAAATAAAGTAAACATGAAAAAACGTTTTTATTATTATTATTATTTTTTAATTTTTTACAAATACTTTTTTTTTTACAAAATAGAGCTAGTTACATATGTTGGATTTTTCTCTTCTACATGAGTGACATTGCTTTTCTATTTTGGTTTGCTCTTTCTATTGCTACTTTCTTTTTCCTGTTATATGCCTGCCTATTTTTTGTTATATCTCCGCCACAGTATAGTAATTATTTAATACTAGCTGTAATCTATTTCAAATTATAGTTTTTATATGTTGGGTGACCCAACTTGGGTCCTAAGGAATAAGTATCTATTTATTTTGTATTAAAAAATATTTATCGTATTTTTTTTTTAAATTTTACTACAAAGAAGTTACGGACGGACGGAGGGACAGACAGACAACGAAATTATTATAATTGAGATTTTATAACTTATTGTATATTATCAGGGGTCGTTAATGGCGCTGATACTTTTTTCTTTCTTGTTTCTATGCTATTTTGTGTGATATTGTGTAAAAAAGGATTCATGGATATCTTCGTGAGTTTGAGAAATCTTTTTGTTTTGAAACATACTGACGATGGACAGGGCTTAGGGCTTAATTTATAAGTTTTGTTTTCTTCTTTTCTTAATTTTTTTCACTTTTTGTTGTTTTTTGAGCTTTGGCGTAACAGTTTTTTATAATGTGTATAATTTTTATAATTTATAATGAAAGAAAACAATTCATCGTTATCTTAGGCATGTTTATAGAAAAGTGGGTGACCTGAGAAATGAGTATCCAATTTAATATTAAGATAAATTATAAAAGTCTTACAGAAACGAAACTATTTATAAGAGAAACATGTTGGAAGTCTTTTTATAGGATGGCCCAGGGCTCACGACCTGCATGAGCTGGCTTAAGTGATCACTTTTAACAATGCAACGTTCACGAATTCCATCGTAAGAACATCCACACGTAATATGTTCCAAATCTGAAAACCTTTCGTGTATTTGAAGGGACTATACTAGAAACATCTGTAGTTTTTTCTCATGAACTAGTAGAATACATAGATTTCACAGCTGGAAATGATACCTCTGTATTTCTTAAACTAGAGTATCAAGCAATACTCTGGGTCATCCTATAAACAGAGTCCCATACATGTTTCTCATATAAGTAGTTTCGTCTCTGAGAGACTTCTATAATAATTAATTAATTAAACAATTATTTTTTTTCAAATCTATTTTTATAAATATATATATTTCAAACCAAAATCAATTATTTTGCTCTAGCATTTCCGTTGATATCTTAAATAAAATGAGTCAACGAAAATTATTAATTTCCCGTCACTATCGAGGGGTTATTTTACGTCGTTGTAATAAAGTACATATTTCAACTTAGAAAATTTAAGGCAATAAGTATGAAATTATCTACAAAATTAATGACATTATTTTGATAAATTAATAATACTGTCAATCATTCCATGATTTTGTCAATTTATCAATGTTTAATCAGTTTCATCCCTAAAGTAAGTGTTCCTCCCTTAAAAGCTTTCCAAACCTTAATGGGGGGCGGATGGGTAGCCGATGTTTGGGGACAGATGGCGCTCTCTGTAAAATTAAGGCTACTCTGGGTAGACTAGTTTTCACATAATGAGTCAATCGGCTTAGTGTGCCTGCTCCAAAAACACATAAAATAAGTATATATTGTCACGTGTCACGACTAGGGAGGAATGAATGAAATCATTGGAAATTAATTAGCGATTTATTAATTAATGATTAATTAACTATTCAATGTACAACGTCACAAAAATTAAGCTTAACTCTGTCATTTAAATTACAATATTAGTATATCACTCGTAAAAGAACACTTTATTATAGAAATGAAATTATTATGTTTGATGATAATACAAGGTGTCGGGAAACTTGAAAAATGTTGATTTTGCGATATATTTTTTAATTTTTATTTTATTAAATTTATTTGGTAAATGTACAAACTTAAGAGTGGCTGTATTTAATATATTATAATTAATAGACATTTATATTACACGCTTACCCACTTTTAAATGAGAATTTATTTTCGTGTTTTAAAGTGGGGAGCATTGTCATATATGTATATATCTATTATTAATGTAATCGTCAGTGTAAGACATTAGATTAAATAAGTAAGATGTAGACAAAGAAACATTAGATTAAATAAATAAGATATACACAAGGAAACGTTAAATTATGTTATAAAAATTAAAAATTAAGAAGGTATATAATATTTAAAAGTATATATATATATATATATATATATATATTGATTGATTGTTTTTGGTAAGATTTTTTTCATTGCGTTATTGTGATTGTTTTTTGTAGAAGATTGTTCAATTTAGTTTTGAATTTTCTATATTTTTTTCCGTCTTTATTTCATTGGGAATGGCATTAATGATTTTTGTGATATTTTTGATGTTTGCCAATGCCATTCCATTATATATATTATATCACAGATTTTGTGTATTATATTATATTTGTTATATTTTATTACAGATCATAAACATTTGTACAACATAATAAAAAATATGTACAGAAAAGAAATTTAGAGTAAAATAATGGTTATCAAATCTTGCACAATATTCCAACTTTATGGGATTTATTTTTAAAATAACTGAAGAATTAAACAGAAAAATTGATGCAAAACATAAGAAGGAGATGAAATGAGAAGAAATGGGATCATTTCTGATCAACAGCAGGATTGCCGTTCAGGAAGAAGTCCAGATCTCCTGAATCTGTAATGCTTAGGGCCAGTTGCATCAACTTGGTTTAAAGTTAAAGTTCTTTTAAATCATAGATTTTTACGGAAACGGGTTCTTTGATTGATGGAGAACGCAAAAATCTATGCTTTAAACGAAATATTACTATAAACCGAGTTGATGCAACCGACCCTTGGCGAGACAGATAATGATGTTATCCTTCAAACGTCAAATATATAAATACGAATCCAACGCAATAATAACCATTTTGCCATAATTTTACGTCAGGACGCTGTGTGAGAAAAAATTAAAAGGTGTATATGAAATAATCTTCTTTTATGAGTTTTAAATACAGCATTAGTACTTACTCATATTTCATGTAAATTTAGTCGAAACATGAGAATTGTGAGGTTACGTTTGCAATAGGTACGTCGGTAATCCGTTTATTTATTTATTTATTAATTTATTAAGGAATCTTAACAGTTTATTAAACATATAATGTAAAAGCATAGTGTTCATTTCATAGACAAAATAAAAAGATTCACAGATGTTAAGAACAAAGTTAGATGAAATATTTTTAAGTTAATTATTTTTAATTAATTAATGAATAATAGTAAGCAACAAACAATGTTAAGAATGAATAATGGTAAGTAATTGAATGTGAAAATGGAAAAAGTATATCAAGAAATTATTTAAATAATGGGAGAAAAGGGATGAGGAGGTAGAAGTCAGGATAGGAGTGGAGGGAAGAAGCTCTCTCAGACCAGAGCGCCTAGTTGAGAAGGCACCGGAGAAATCACTTTTCTAAAGGCCTTGCAGACATCGGACATCGCAAATAAAGGTATTTAATTCGAGAGAAATATGCGAAAATGTACAAATTTCCTTATTTGAGTACGACGAATACTGAGCACCGACGCCCACATCTCATTCATTTTTTATTTTATTCTCGTCTATGAAATGTTCGGAAAACAATCTTAAGATCCCAATATTGCTTTTTTCGGAATACGACTGATAATATATATTTACTTAGGTATGCACTGTTTAAAAAATAATCAAATAAAGCGAAGGCGGATAAATAGCAACAAAGGCTTTATAAAGATAGATTGTGCCTTGATTGATCAATCAAGTGCTGAAACAGTGCAAGACAGGAAGAAATGGGAGCGCCTTGTTAATCTGGGATCCCGACCCTCCTAGATTATATTTTTTCACGAAAATAGGTTTATTTTGGCGGTGTTTCAAAATAACTCGTCATTCATATTATCATTAAAAGTTATTTACGATAAATTATTTACTAATAATAAAAACGGATAATCCGTGTACGGTAAAGGTATGTTAAAAGGAAATAAGAGGAATAATGATGAGATAAGGATAGAGATTGATGAAGAAGAAATAGAAATAGTGGATACAATAAAATATTTGGGGATATTTATAGACTCTAAATTATCATTTAAAGAACATGCTGAATACATAACAAAGAAAATTGCAAATAAAGTATCATTCCTAGGAAGAATAAGACTAAAATTAATCAAAGAAACAGCGATAACAATATTATCTATATATATCATATATATATTATATATATATATATATTATAATATATATATATATATATATCATAATTGCTCCTCATTTTCAATATTGCCCCACTATTTTGTACCTATGTAATGAAGGAGATATTACAAATTCAACAGAATAGAGTAATGGGGATAATTCTACAGAGAAATAGATATTCCAAAATTAAAAAGATGCTCTCAGATTTAAATTCGATTACTATATAACAAGGATTAAAATTAAATACAATGATATTCAACGACAAAATCCAAAATATTTTAAAAATAAGATCAAATATAACACAGAGATACATAGACATAATACAAGAAATGCAAACAAAATAAGTATTCCAAATAGAAAAAGACAAACACACAAAACTGTATTTATTACAAAGGAATAAATTAGTATAATAGCCTGCCAGAAGGTGTGAGGAAGCTGAGCAGAATCAATATCTTCAAACAAGAATGTAAACGGCACATAACAATGGAAAATGTATGAAGAGAAATATTATTTAATAAGTGTACATATATATTTTATTTTTATTTATTTATTTATGGGAAACTAACAGTACATATAAAGAGATTATACATGATTATTGAACAGTATAGAGACCATCTTTCAACTTTCCACAGAATATATAATATGTATATTGTTTTTTAATATTAGCTAATGACAAAAAATGTATCATTAACTTAATAAAGATATATAAATAAATAAAAACTTACCACAAAATCTGTTTAGTTTTACACAAGTATATCAAATTTGAAATTGAGAGCTTATGGAAATGATTTTTCGAGTAGATGCTGCATTAACCGGGATGAAAAGAATATTATGCAGCCATGACCTAAGCTAAAATTTTCGGATGAGATTATGTTATACATATTTTTATTTTTGTTTTTTTTTTAACAATATTATGCCTATATATTTAACCTTTCAAATGTGGGAACAATTTATTTTACTATCTCTATGAGACACTTGTGTCCGTCTCAAAAAATCTTCGTCTACCTAAGCGGACTTATTGGTAAAAAAAATTCGAAAAATGATTCCGAAGGAATAAATAGATTAATATTATATAAAACTAGCTGTTCGTACCCGGCGTTGCACGGGTTAAGGATTAAGTACAAAATAAATTTGTGGGGGGAAACAAAGGTTCGATTCGAACGGTATAGATTTGCATCGAAAATAATGATAAGTGAAGTATATTCCTTAAAAAATGATAAGAAAAAATCTTCTCCTGTAAAATTTGGTTTTTGTCGGTTAGGATGTTTTGGCTATCATGGGACGATATATCAGGGGGAGGGGAAAGGGTAAAAGGGGAGGGAGACAATGTAAGAGGGTAAGGGGTAAATTTAAGTTACCCGCCGGGTCCTAAAGAATAAGATTCCAAATTTTGAGTCCGATCGGTCAAACGGTACAGATCTGCATCGAAAATATATCAGGGGGAGGAGAAGGGGTAAAATAATAGGTGGGAAATATAGCCTGTGTTACCCGCCGAGTCCTAAAGCATAAGTATGCAAAACTTGAATCGAATCGAATAAACGGTGTAGATTTGTATAGAGAACAGACACACAGACAGATAATGCTGGAGCTGGAGCACAACAGATTACGTCACATCATCACGGTCTCTGAAGGATCCCTCGATGCGCGTGTT
>JADDOH010010280.1:0-33611 GCA_016648135.1 Agrypnia vestita
CTACAAAGTTTTGAAAAATTGACATTTTTATGGTGATATTTCGCTATCCTCAATTTTGGCTCCTGAACTAAATACAAAAAAATATTTACTTTTTCTTCTATTTAGGTGTAAATCATACATGACGTTTCGACATGCATGCAACAACACGTTACCAGCGACTTCGAATTTGTTAAGTTTCAACCTGCATACCCTCAAGTTTGAACTTGTTTTGAGGACTTTCTTGACTTGACTCGCGAGTGTTTTCTTCGTAGCCAAAATAACTTTTGTGCCATAAAAGTACCATTGCGATTGTTACAGTGTTAAAAGCGGATATTTCAATTTTTAAATAAGATATTCGAGGCATAGTCAAACTACTTACGCTATGTTCGGACCATACAAGGAACTAGACAATCAGCATAATCTAACAACTATAAGGGACGTCATTTAATTTATTTTATTTGTCAAGAACGACATGAAATTGAAGAATAATGGAAAAGATCCATCCAAACCAGATATACATATGATTGTTTTCGAAGAGATCAACAATATTTGGACCAAAACTTCGATTCCAATTTAAACTAAGGAATGAGTTATTTAATTAATGAAAGCTAATTTCGAAAAGTATCTCAATTTGAAAAGATACCCCTAAAGCAAACGAAAAGATAGTTTTAAAAATAAACTGAAATGTTTTTAGAGTCATCTGAGAAGCTTTTTGACGTTTCTGCTTGTAAATGCACTTCATTTGAATCTTGTTTGTGTTTAAAACCTAAGAAAGTTCACATCAATGAGAAAAGTTTTTGTTTGATCAAATAAATGATAGAAAAAAAGTTATAAGCGATTTTCATAAGAAAAAAACGGCTAAATTAATGAAACGACAGCAGAAATAAATTGAAGAGTCAATAAGGGTAACAAAAAAGTCGTTTTCTACTCAAGAAACTGATTCTGTCTCAGCAAATTGTGATAAAGATTCAGTGCGTGAATCTTCCCCAGAAACGTATCCGATAACAGAGGCATCTCCGATAAACACGCCCTCGAGAGAGACACCATCGACTTCAACGGCGAATTGGAATACATTGCCATTGCTAACAGTTGCTAAAGTGATAGTGGTGACGTCGGCTTGGTTTCTACCGAAGATTTAAATCTGGTTATTGATAAAAATAAGATCTACAGAGATGTATCTAAAGCCCTGAAGCTTCAAAAGATATTGGAGGTATTGTTATAAAAAGCATTTACTTTGATGGACGAAAAGACCATCGCAAAGAAGTTTTAGAAGACCACATCTCAATTTTAGCACAACCTGGATAAATTTATTTAGGACACACAATACCGAAAGACGTGGCACTGCAAAGGGAATTTTATAAGAGGGTCGAGGTTGAAATATAGATGACGTGATTTCCGTTGAATGTCACGGAATGTAACTAACACCGATTGTAAGGGTGGCGTGATTCAATATTTAGAGGAGTGTTTGGAGAGACCGTTGCAATGGTGTGTTTGTATGCAGCACGTCAATGAGTTACCCATTCGTCATTTATTCTTGACCTTAGATGGTTGCACTTCGGGTCCTAGAGAATATAACAGACGCCTCACAAAGTGTAACTGACGTTACTTCTAGAAATGGCTTTATTAGAACCAGGATGCAATCTCGAGCAGAAACGCCAAATTTTGGACACAAAAATAAGTTTAAATTTTTAGTTTTTGTCATTTATTATAAGCTATATTTTATTTATTTTATTTCATTGTGCTTCTGTTCATTAATTTCAATAATAAAATACCTTTTAAACTTGGTATTTTTATTATTTTAGGCAAACGGTTTAACTCTATAAAAACGTAAAATTTACAAAATTTTAAAGCTTGGTAGAGCCCTTAAGATGACGAATAATTCTAGTTTTTTTTACCTTTTTCGCAATTTGTGCAAATTTTGATACCTCTTGCGATTGTGTAGCTCAAAAATTTTTTTTTCTCATACATGGACGGGACACCCTAGTGTACACACCGGGACTCACTTATCACTTGTCGCGGAAATGTCGCCTAAAAGGGTTATGATGATTAGTGCCGCGTATCTATTTATTCTAACGAGTTATCGAAATGTAAGAGCAGAAAAAGGTGGTGGGTGCGAAAGTATTTACTGAAAAGGAAAAGAAGGATGGATATTATATGCTATCTTCGAATATCTGACGGATCATTTGTCAATTTCATTCGAATGACAACAAATGATTTTGAAAATTTATTACAAATGATCGGGTCTTCCATAGCCAAGCAAGACACAATATTACGGGGCGCTGTTTTATCTATACTATATACTATAATATTATAAGGAGGAAAGATTTGATTGTGTGTTTGAATTGAATAGGCTCCGAAACTACTGGACCGATTTTTTCACATTCAGAATCCTACATTATTGCTGATGAACATAGGCTATAGAATATTTTCAAAAATGTTAGGGATCCGTATGAAAACTTCGATAACGTAATCCAACGTGTGAAAAAATTACCAAAAAAAACCTTATATTGTGTACGCTGCGGAAATTATTGCCAATAGAGCAAAGTAATGTACTACAGTTTTATAGAGGACATTAATATCTACAAAAAAATATGTAACTGTAGCGCATGCGCCTTAGCTTGTCAACATACCACGTGGTACTGACGCGCGGTACGATGTCGTCGGCGTCACGTAGACTCTATGCCGCGCGTGATGTTGAGGGACGATTTGTCCCCTGGTGAATACGTGGCTTTAGAAGAGGAAAGCGTCTCATTACTTTACGGGAAGAGTGCTGAAGCTGTTCCTTGATCTGTCGGAGATGAGTCGAGGTGGAAGCCGCGCACTGCAGCATCCCTTGCGTGGCGGCGCCGCCCCAGGAAGTCAGCAGCGGGACGTAGTGCTTCTCGTAACAGTCCGACATCTGCGGAAGAGATCGCGAATCGTACATTTTATTTTATTTTATTTTGGAAAACATACAGTACAATATAATAAAAATATATATATAATATCAAAAATGTGCATGTGTTAATACTGTGTTTGGGCCAGCTTTTACCGTACGTCCTAAAACAATAGTTTAAATATTAAATGGGTAAATACTGATGAGAATCAGCACTGGCATACGTGAAAATTTAATTGGAATCGTAATGAATTTTTTAACAAATAGAAAGATTTTAGTAAAAATTAATGACATATTTTGTAACCCAAAGTATAGTTTGCAGGGGTGCCCCAGGGTTCTATTCTGGGTCCTTTATTGAATATTATTTATGTCTCTACAATGCCTAATTTTTTAAAATATGTCAAGCATTTTGTGTACGCTTTTGTGTGCTTTTGTGATTTCAAGGATGTAAGCTTTGTGGAAATTAAATTTACAACATACCAAGGACCGCTCATACTGAAGTTAAATAATTACAGTCAAAGGACATTAAAATATACAACAACTATATTGAGATTATAACAGATTGTTAGTTAACTTTGTAAAAACCACTACCAGATTTTAGGTCTACCGGTTTCGAGACGTACCCGTCTCTTAATACTATGGTTGAGGTGTGTAGTGTTGTGAATGTAGTGGTGTAGTGTTGGTCCTGACGAAGAGACGTAGAGGGTACGTCTCGAAACCGGTAGACTTAAAATCTGGTAGTGGTTTTTACAAAATTAACTAACAATTTGTTATAATGTCTAACCACAAAGTTAATACTAATAATATTCATAATATTAATTATATTGAGATTATTTTAAAGATAATAATAAAAAAGGCCTAAAAGAAAAATTAATGGCATTATTAAAAAATAAAAAAGATTTATACTCATAAGTGAGGTTATATCTTAGTAATGTGATTTTTTAAATAATTATGATCTTAAATTTCAGTTGTAAATAATATATAAACTTGTCACATTAAATAAATTTACCTTGTAAACAAAAAAAACCTACTGAGAAGCCGGTCTCGTGAAATAATGGGTTTTCTTTTGCAAAAATGATGTAAATTATCAATTTATTGTCAATACTGACATCATCAAATGTGGTGCAGATATTGTCAGCATATTTTTAAAATTTCAACTCTGCTCACTTGTTCCTTGTCTCCGGATTTGCGAGTTGTTTTTAAGAGGCTCTGGAAAGCCGCGGTAGCCTTCCGAGAGAAGTCCCCCAGGACTTGAGGATCGTCCAGAACATTCTGCGTAGCCACATCCAGATCCTTCAGGATGCTGCTTAAAGCTTCCTTGACGATCCTGCCCTCTCCGTCTAAAGACTCGCCCTGAAAACAAATTAGTATTAAGAGAAATAGAGATAATAATATTAAAAATTGAATATTTTGAGTATGTCCAAATTTTCAATTTTCCAATATATTACAGATGTCTCACAGAGACGAAATTATATTTTTGTGGGAAAGGAAAAGAAATATAATTTCGTCTCTGTGGGACATCGATAATATATTGATTGATTAATGTCTGTCCCCGTGACAAAAATCTAGTACGGTTCTGAAAAATTTGGAAAAAATCAAAATATTCAGAATGAAAATACTGGTCTAAAGGAGTTTAAAAAAAATTGAAATGTTGTTTCAGGCGTATTCTAATGTAATATATAATATTGCTAAAAATACCAAAAAATCATAAAAATAGATATTTCATTACTGACATCCGTGGTCATTTAAGGGGAATGAAAAAGCTTTGGATGCCGGTCGCGCTAAGGATTGTTGCAAGACATATACGAAACATGTCGCGTAATTTAAATATATACAACTTCAAAAAATTGAATAGACATGGCATTTTATCATGATTGAAATGGTGAACGTTACATAGTGTAAAGTGATCACTTAAGCCAGCCGTACGATAGGTCGTAAGCCCTATGAAAACCCAAACTTCTATACCTACTTCCCCATAAAAATTTAATTTCGTCTCTGCGAAACATCTGTAATACATTGATTGAATAAAAATGGACATTTTATATTGCGGGTTTATCGAAAAAAATTTCAGTAATTTTTGCGACAATTTTTCCGATACACTGTTCTTTATAACGGAAGGTGCATATTGCTTATTATAAATAATTCATATAAATATGACGAGTATCGTTATATGGTGAGGCAGATACTAGAAACTCGTCCACCTCCCTGTTATGTATATTATATACATCACGAGCCCCTTTATGTCTATGTTAAAGTTAAATTTGGAACAATCGGTTAAACGATGTTTTATCTGTCATTGTCAAATTGACTTATCTATGGTTATGTCCTATCTGTGTTATCCTTTAATTGTGGGAGACATTTGACTATTTTTTTTTGTATTTCGTCTTATCAAGCGGTTGTGTCTCCCTGTTGGATGACCAAATTAAATTAAATAAAAATAAAAATTACCCATAGGTTTCATTTTCCTTAGGAAATCCTTAGCCGAAGTTTCAGGTTGTTTAATTTCCTCCATTCTCGTTAGGATACATCGTGTTGGGTGGTAAACCATGACCAAGACTTTACTTAGTCTTATGACAAATCAGGCCATATTCTGTGTATAGTTTTCTGGGATATTCTGCCGTGTATATGTGACCTCTCTGGCCAACGTTTCGGATCCCATTGCAGGGTTCATCATCAGGGCTGATGTGATGAGTGAGTGTTGAAGTGTAGGTTAAGTATTGCCTTGCAATACCGTACCGAAGTCAGGGTGTCTCCAAGTTTGTGTTACGTTAAATACTGGATTGCAGTACCGTGTCGAAAGTAAAATGTGTGTCTTGATGTAGTGTGTACTAACGGATGTCGGACTGTGCGGATCGTCGATTTGATTTATCCTGCAGCGCCGGATACCACGAGGTTTTTAACTTAAGACCGTCATCCCTATTAATGTTTACCGGGTGCTTGTATATTTCAATTGCTTCTTTGACCGGGCGCGTGTGGTGACTTTTGGGCTTTCCTAAGATTTTCGGCTCAAATGAAAAATGGTGGCCCGTATCTAGAAAGTGGTGAGCCAATGCCGATTTTTCCGGGTGACCGAGTATGCATGCTCTTTTATGCTCATCAACCCTCTTTGAAATCGTGCGCGCTGTTTGTCCCACATACATAACACACTACATCAAGACACACACCTTGCTTTCGACACGGTACTGCAATCCAGTATTTAACAACACTCACTCATCACATCAGCCCTGATGATGGACCCTGCAATGGGATCCGAAACGTTGGCCAGAGAGGTCACATATACACGGCAGAATATCCCAGAAAACTATACACAGAAGATTCTGAACGGCCGTAAAAACCTAAGGACATTTTTAAATCAGGCCATCTCCCGAGATGATGCTCGAACCTCGGACCATTCGGTCGCTAGTCGAGTGTCTTCAGCTGAGCGCTTCGTTATCGATATTTTCAGTCATGCAACGCAATTAAAATATCGGCAGCATGCCTTCCTTCGCTTCCTGTTTTGGCTGGTCCTGATTGACTCATTGTACCATCCAAATATTTACAGTTCCATGAGGGCGCGCTCTAATTTATGTTCTGGCTGAAATATCAAAGTCAGAAGCCGTTTGAAATGCAAACCATTTATTATTATAGCGGTGATAATCGTATCTTTTCAATGATTCCACCTGACAAACGTTCTGGGATCCAGCATCAGAGCCAAGGGCGTTCAGGGGAACCCAACATTCAGAGTGCTGTTCATCTGAACACCACACCCATAGCGATCTGAAATCGCAAACATTTTGGTGACACGTAGCTTGTGGAGTACTGGGCGAACTTCTTTTGTTAATATTATTAATATTTAAAGCATTAACTTTGTGGTTAGACATAATAACAGAATGTTAGTTAACTTTGTAAAAACCACTACCAGATTTACGGTCTACCGGTTTCGAGACGTACCCGTCTCTTCGTCAGGACCAACACTACACTACTACATTCACAACACTATACACCCCACCCCCTCTCACTCTCTCTCGTTAGATCCCTGAATTGTTCAGTAGTTCAATGGTTCATCATCAGTGGATGCTTGTCTCTGACAAGATTAACACGCATGTGAACAATAGTGGTGATATAATTAATATAAATTAACTTTGTTTAAACCACTTATTTATTGAAAAAAATCAACATGTTTCAAAGCCAATGGCTTCTTCATCAGGAAAACAAAAATAATTCATCAGGAAAAAATAAAACAACATGTTTCGAAGCCATTGGCTTTGAAACATGTTGATTTTTTTCAATAAATAAGTGGTTTAAACAAAGTTAATTTATAATTATAATTATGTTACCACAAAATAAATTTGCTACATTTAAAGAAGAAAATAGTGGTGATAGTTTGACAATGCTATGGTTGGGGTGTACAGTGTTGTGAATGTAGTAGTGTAGTGTTGGTTCTGACGAAGACACGGGTACGTCTCGAAACCGGTAGACCGTAAATCTGGCAGTGGTTTTTACTAAGTTTACTAACATTCTGAACTTCTTTTGATCGATTTAAAAATATCAATTTGATTTTTTTAAATACATTTATTGCTTTGTATCTTCTTTGAAGTTGGTTTCTCGTTATCGAGGGTCGTGATCTCGTTTCCCCTCCTTTTCTATTAAACTCGTTTCTTTGATGATGAACAGCAGATGATTGGAGCACCAGCAAACCTATTTGGTCGCTTTAACTGTCTCCCATTTCTCAAGCACCACACGCTTCAATCGTTCGGCTTCAATTAACTTCTATTATTATGCGTTCCTGGGTTTGGATGTATTTTACTTAGAGCTACGTATTTCACGAAAAAATGAGAAAATTCAAACGCTCATCGCACTAAACCTTTGAGACCTACATCATGGAAATATCGTACCTTCTTGGCTAGAACACAGTGCATCTTCCACATTCCTGCAGCTCGTACCAATTACGGATTACGCTCCCCCATAGTGAAAATGTGCCGAATCTGCAACGACTTGTTCACCGACATCGACATCTATAATGTGTCTCTGTACCACCTAAGATCATAAGTGAACATAATTCTGCGACGCAACATTGAATTAAAACTTGATTTATAACTGAAATTAATTAATTACTGCATTGCAAGATATAAATAAAGTTAGATATATTTTATTATTGTTATTTACTTTATTATGTTCTACTCACTACGGTTACAATTGATGTCTTTTATTTTAAGATGCTTATATTATTATTATGTAGTACATCAAAATTATTTCTTCGTGAGATATGGTAGGAAATAAGTTAATATGTTAATTACTAACTATTTCTACTCTCATATATTTATATATATATCATTTTCTTATATATGTTTATATTTCCAAATAAACAAATAAATAAAAGACTATCACCTGTCTACAAAAAAACGTTTTTGGGTTATAAATGTCATATTTTTGTAAATTGTTAATTCTAATACGTTTAAATTGAGTGCAAGAATGTCCCCTTTAAAATGTAATTGTTGTGTTATAAGAAATATGAAAACAATTGGTCGTGAATATGCAAAAGTATCACTTTTAATCATTTTAGTACTATTTGAATTATGAGAACAAATTTGTACGAAATCGCGGCAGTTGGAGGCAAATGAAACTCTTGAAATTAAATAACTAATTAACACCCGGTAGGTACTTTCGTAAATTATTTCGCTGATTGGTTATCGCGCACCGGATTACCAATCACTTATCGCTTTTTGCCTTTGGTTTCGCTGGTATCAAAACAACTACTGTGTTGGCGGTTGTGCCGTCGGGTATATCTCTTAAAAGACTGTGCTAAAAAATACCTTCGGGAACGGTGGTGTAACACAGTGCTACATGATTAAAAATTGACATAATTTTTAATATGCGGTACAAAATATATTTTTTCAGTACAGATAAGACTTTTTAAAGGTCCCTTTATATAATTATGTAAGGTAAACATACATATTTGCATTATTTTAGTAAATTACCATAAAATCATGACATATCAAATTTGCGTGCGCTCACGCCGACGTATCATTACCAACTAAATTCGACGCGGCGACTGCAGTCAGTCTTTGTCTAACACGTCTAATGCGACTCTATCGCGCTCTTTCGATATTGTTTTTTCTTTCATCGAAACCCAAGTAACCGCCATCTCTGTCCTACATGAAATGTGTGGTATTGTCGTGCTCTTTCTTGATCGATTTAACTGCGACGTGCAATATTCTGCTCTCTTTTACACACTGGCCGAAAATACGAGAGTAATGAATAAATAATTTTTAATTAAAAAATCCGTACATTCGTAACAGTATAGTTTAGTCATTTTGATGTGAAAATGTCGATTCTATCGTTACAAAAAATGTGACGTTTTAGTTTTCGTAAATAAGGTAGATATTTCATATTTTCTCTGACATATTACACCACCGACACACAAGAAGATATTCTCGATATTTCAGATATTCTTTTGGGATAGTTTAGTTATTTCTAAATTTTACCAGATTATTCTGAACACTTCGGTTATGTGAAGTGTTCTTAGACTCTTGGGACAAGAAATATTATTTGATAGAGGCAGGATGTCGCTTTTAGACTATCTTATTGTGCACCAGATGGGTACGGGCCGAAAGGGGATGTGGGGAAAATCGGTGAAAATGGGTAAGGGTCGAAAGGGGATGTCGGCGCGTCGTTGCCTCGTGATTCATACTCGTGATTCGTCAGTATTATTTGAGATGCGGAAGCAACCAGTGCCTCTTTTTGTAGCTTAAAAATAATACCATTTACTTGCAATAAAAATCACTATTTGAGAAACTCTAGTAATTTAGAATTGAGCATTTCTAAGATTTTTTTTTATCTTAATTATTTAGTTCCACATATAATGTTGTGTGGGCTAATACATGATTTCACTTAAACATATTGCATTCCATCTAGTCATTTAAAAGTTTTTACAATAAAATTTTTGCACTCTTATTTAAACCTCCTTATATTCACCGTGTTTTGAATTTTCTTTGGCAAGCTATCGAAGATTTTTAGACCTTTGTACGTCACACAATTTTGTGATGTGTTTCTTTTCTTCGGTAGTCTTATGTTGTCGCTTCCTCTTGTATTGTAAGAATGAAAATCCCTATTCAGCTTCATCGTGTCAACAAAGTATTTGGGTACTAATCCGTGTTTAATTTTAAATATTTGCACCAATGCATTATATTTTATGCTTTGATTTACTGTTTCTTGTCCTAGGGCATTCAACATTTTTGTTATTTTGGTTCTCCTATTACACTTCAATATAATGCGCATCGCTCTGTTTTGTACTATTTGAAGTTTCTTTAGCATTCCTTCTTTGCTTATAAATAATACACTGGAACAATAATCTATGTGCGAGAAAATCATAGTATTGTATATGAATAAACTTGTATTTTTAATTATATATCTTCTTATTCTTTCAAATTCATAGCAAATCGCCACCGTGGCCACTAGGAATAGCAGAGTCAATAGTGAGGATGATGACTTATATAGTTTTATCTAAAAGAAGTTAATAGATCTGTATTACGTACGGAGCATTTTTAAATCCGGGCACTAAAAGACCAAACTACAAACTCATTATTTCTTCTTCTCTGGTTACTGTTTTTCTGATTTTTCTCTGTTCTTACTGGCAGTATTTTTGAAGGCTAATGCGAATAATTTTTTTCATTGTTATTAATTATAAATCTGAAAAACCACTTTTTATAATATTGCAATCAGCAATTCCTTTGTGACTAACCATAGCAAATTAAATCAAACACAGAATTCAATTAGTTTAAGCCACTACATTTTTGGTAACATTTAAAACAAGAGATGATTATGTCAAGTCCCCAATTAAAATACACATTAAAATGTTAATGATTTAAGATAATAATTATCAAGAAAAAAATCAAAACAGACAACAAAAGAATGTCGAATGTTGAAAATAATGTCGTACGGAAAGTACTCACAAAAATACGTTACCAAAAAAATATAATTAGCCATATTTTGTAATGTTTAGTTTTTTAATAAGCTCTGAAGTAAGAACGGTGATTCCAAAACGTATACAATGATTTAAATCAAGTGAATTTTGTGTTTAATTTCATTACATTTGAATTTATCTTTGGAATGATCGCTTTGAATAATTTATGCCGTTTAATTTTAATTTCTTTGGCTTGCGGATTTTATATTTGCTGCTCGGTTATTAAAAAAATCTACATTTTTATTTAGAGAAGTTCAAAACAGTCGTAAAACAAAAATATTTTCTGCGTCGTTAAAATGTACTAATTTATCGAATAAATTCATATGATTACTCGTATTTCATATTTCTTTGCGTCATTACAGTCTGTAAGTATATTACAAAATTATATTAGTGTTGAATGTCCCTTTTTTCCTAACTAAAGTAAGAATTGAAAAATATTGTAAGCCCATAAATCTTTGCTATACAACGCACTAAAATGAAGAGGAAATGAAAAAGCTTCCGTCTAACATAAATACATAGTTATTCCTGCTATTTTTCTGAAGAAACGTCGTATTTTGTTTAAACTTCAAAACAATGTTTTCTGAAGATACAGGATATTTTCTTTAAACATCTTTGGACACGCGTGGGTACTTCAATTTATTAATAGTAGTATAAGTACATAATATTTACATCACGAATATACATTTAATTCGTAAAACTGATTAATTAGCATACATATTTAACATGTATATAATGATTCATATCAAAGGCGTAGGGAATCCTGCTTCGAAACACCCTCTCAGAGACATGGAACAGATAAATTTCTCAAGAGATATTGTTAAGCATAGTGGTAGCTCTTCCAACCGGCATATAAAGGTCACCGTCATACGCATTCACGTTATTTTTTACCTACAGAAAAACGCACACTATAAGCTACAGATACACAAGCTTATTTAGTGGCACGTGAGCATGCGCAGTGAAGTGGGACCCACCACAGACCCAGGGCCGTATCGGCCACGCGCAGTATCGACCTTCTCTAAGCCTTGCTTATTAGTGGCATGTGTGTACGCACATTGCTAGTAACGAGCATGCCACTAGCCATACATGCGCCGGTTGATTTATGAGCATGCCACTAAGTGGCATGCTCATAAATACCTTAATATCAACGCACGCTTAATTCAGCAACGGATAACAGATTCAGACGCATTATCCGTTGTTCTGGAATCGTGTAATTTCGGGTTCAAATCCTGGCAGAATCAAGATTATTTTTACAGTTAAATTTATTTTAATGCAAGCATTACTAATTATTTGTTTTTGTTACTGACTTTTTAGAATGAATTGACTAGGTGAATTTTTTATAATGGAACCACAATTATTATTTTTAAAGCTTATTAAATCAAAAATACTTAAATAAATAAAATTAATTATAATACCACGCTGGGCTGCGCAGTAGAACGCCTTAACACGTAATTATTTTTTTTAGATAGTAAATCAATATTTTTACCATTTACAAACTAAACTAAAAGCCTGTGCTATTAAAATAGGACAAACTTGGAATGGGGCTCGAACCATTTACCACCAGATTACTAGGCGAGCGTCGTAACCACTACACCAACAAGCTTTTCGATCAAAATTGTACATTATATTATACAAATCTTTAATTGTGCGACACAAATAATTATCAGACCATGTCTTAATAAACTTTCTGTGAATCAAAAGGTTTACATATTAAATAAATATATTGAAGTTATTCTTCTTTTGGCGCTTTCAGGATAATTTTTTTATTGTAGCGGGAAACAGCATGTAGCGGAAATGCGACCACAAAATGCGTGCGCATCCATTACACTGTAAAAATTTATTCACAAAGTGTTCCGGTAATATAAATAATATATCTGGGCCATCTTGAATCGAGTACCAGACATAAAGATGCTTAATTCAAAAGCTGACGAATGTTTGGTTACTGAATTGAAAATTAGAACTGTTTATTGAATTGAAATTTTAGCGGTGCATTAGGATTTCATAATATTGTCGATGTTTTTGCAAAAACGTCGTAATTATCAGATATTCGTTTTCAAAACAAAAACACGTTCATTCGTTCGACAATCAACGCGGCTGTCAAAGTTGTATTTTTTAAAAACTTTTGAATACAGAACCATTTTAGGCCGAAAATCGATAAAATTTAAAATAAGTACCTAAGCACTTACACTTTTTTGTTTTCGAATGTCTTCGAATCGTCGTGGGACGTAGATTCGAAGACATTTATCTATTATTTTAGTCATGACAAGTCGATAGTTACGTGTGTACCACTTCAAAAACCAATATTAATAAGTTTACTACATTAAAGTGTTATTAACTATATTTATCAACTCCCTAGAAATCGTATTTTTGCATTATATATAAATATCAATTATCACAACGTTAAAGAAGTATACCTTCTACCGCGAGTAATGAGTTTGTATTTATTTTTATTTTTTCATTTATATATTTTCTTACAGCCATTTATATATAATCTTTAAAAAAAACGAGTGAGCCTTACAGTTGTCGCATATGATGTGTACATTTGACATTTCACAATTAAAAATATCAATTGAGCAGCAACAGAAATTAACCTCAAAATTAAAAAAAAAAAACTAATACTTATATATTTATTAATTAGTAAATTAATACACGCCTTTTATTTAGAAATGTGTTTGGTCAATTATATGTTTTTATTTATATTCATAGATGGCGGTAGTGTGCCGTCATACATATTGTATGAAAACTTTGAATAAATATTTTAAAATAATCACATAAATTACATAAAATTTGAGAATGTAAATCATCGTTATTGTTTTTGTTTACATTAATATAAAAAAATAATTATTTATTCGATAGTTTTGAAGATATAAGCCAAAATATATCAAAGTTACAACATTCACATGCTTGACATAAGCCACGTAACATATATACAAAATCAGAAGCGTCGGCTGTTGGAAGTGTGCGTTTTCGTTGTGACGGCACTTGCTGGACATTGATTTGCTTATAAACGATGATACTTTTTCATTTGCGCTCATTGGTCAAATGAAATTGCGCGCGTCTTATTTCCTGTCACGCATTTCCGTCCATTTTCACACAATCACTGCCACAGATTGCAGGAAAGCGAGAGGAAAGATGTTACACATAAAAAACAGTCATTGATATACAGAGCCTTGGGCAATTAAAAGAAAACACATATTTGCAATAGTCGATAAAAAAAACAAAGTGTCAAATAATAAGTTTATGTGAGTTTGTGTATTTATGTGTCCATGTGCATGTGTATGTTAACATGCATCGGAGGAAATATGCCGTCTAGGAAATATGCGAGTTTATTCTTATCGCTGATATGGTAGGACGCTGGATAAGACTTAAGCGAAACGTCGATATTTGCTTCTCAGTGAAATATACGGTTCCCATAAAATATGCGTTTTATTTAACACGTAAATATTAATCATAATAACACAACCCATATTTAACTAGTCAAATGCTACAAATCACTCTCAAATGGCGAATTGCTTAAATAAAAGAAGAACAAAAGTACAATTTCATGTGAGAGTATTAAATTTAGAAATAAAATCACTAATACCGAACCATAGTGAATCGAGCATTTTGTAGTAGGTACTAAAGATTACCGGTCCAACTCTTACTTTAATTTTTACATATCTAATTATCGATATTATCAAGTAGGTACCTTGCAGAAGTGGATCCAGAGCGTCGCAAACAAAACGAAACCCTCGATTCTGAGGTTGAGGAACATTTTCACTGACCAGCTCTCGACCGGCGCGACCGCGGGTTTCAATTCATCAATCAACATACGATGTAGCCGAATGATTGCACGCTGAAGCCGGCCGATAACGTAATTGATTCGTGAAGTTGAAATTCAATCAACGATTATATTATACTGCATTAATGCTCTCGCACTCTCGACTACATTTCCCAAAAAGAAAATGCGACTAGAACTCCAGCGCATTCCAGATAACACTTATTGCAGAGATGTGAAAGACGATGTAGGCATGTAATACTGAGTCCCAGCGAGACAGCATATATTTAAAAAAAAATCTGGAATGATAGCAATGTTATCTACCTTTGGCTAGGCGACATAGATTTAAAAAAAATATATATAAAGGTTGCATTTTTATATTACTTGTGTTTTATTAAGATTTCTTCTTCAAACACAGCAAAATTATTTTGTGGTGACATTATAATTATAATTTATAGAAATAAACTTTATTTACACCACTTTTTTATTGAAAAAAATTCAACAAGTTTCAAAGCAAATGGCTTCTTCGTCATGATAACAAATGTTATCAATATTATTATTACATTTGTTATCCTGACGAAGAAGCCATTGATTGACTTTGAAACATTTTGATTTTCCTATACTATTACTATGATATTATAAAGAGGAAAGATTTGATTGTGTGTTTGAATTGAATATGTTCCGAAACTACAGGACCGATTTGAAAAATTCTTTCACATTCAGAATCCTACATTATCTCTGATGAACATAGGTTATAGAATATGTCCAAAAATGTTAGGGATCCGTATGAAAACTTTGATAATGTAACCCAACGTGTGAAAAAATTACGAAAAAAAAATAGATGCCAATAGAGCAAAGTAATGTACTACATTTTTATAGAGGACATTAATATCTACAAAAAAGTCTGCGATACCATATATCTAAGTATTACAATAACTTATGTTAACATTGTTTTTTAGAGAACAGCGGACCCTTTGTTTTCTCTCACAAACTTATTTTTTACTTAATCCTTAACCCGTGCAACGCCGGGTACAACCAGCTAGTTTTCAATAAAAAATTGGTGTAAACAAAGTTTATTTCTGTAAATTATATTTTAATTAAGACCTTTGCCCAGGCGACGTAGATTTTTAAAAAATAATCTGGAAATGTTGCAATACCTATTTTATATTATTTGTGTTTTAAAGATCTTTGCTCAGGCGACATAGACTTGGTTATAAACTAGTTGTTTTGGAAATGTTGATTGTTTTGTGGGAACAGATCAGTTTTATTTTATTGTTGAAAATTGACATTACTTCTTGCTGAATTAACGGTATATTTACTTAAAATATTATTTAAAAAAATATGTATAAAATCATTACTTGTGGAAAATCTAATTTACGAAAATATTATTTTTGCATAATACTTCGTACCGTATAAATAAATTTTGAATAAACAATATACTGCAGCAAGCGAACCTTTTGGGTCCTACGTAATTAGTAATTACGTCACTTATTGTGATAACCGATCATCTATACTAATATTATAAAGAGGAAAGATTTGATTGTTTGTTTGCATTGAACAGGCTCCGAAACTACTGGACCGATTTGAAAAATTCTTTCACATTCAGAATCCTACATTATCCCTGATGAACATAGGCTATAGAATATTTTCAAAAACGTTAGGAATCCGTATGAAAACTTCATTAATGTAACCCAAAGTGTGGAAAAAATACAAAAAAAAACCTTAATCGCGTACGCTGCGGAAATTTTTGACAAAAGAGCAAAGTGATGTACTACAGTTTTATAGTGACATTAATATCTACAAAAAGTCTGCGACACCATATATCTAAGTATTACTGTTATGTTACAATAACATATGTTAACATTAAATGAAAGAGAACAGGGGAACCTTTGTTTTCCCTCACAAACTTATTTTTTACTTAATCCTTAACCCGTGCAACGCCGGGTATGACCAACTATTAATCATTAAATCAGTCACAACTAAGGTTTATCCCATCACTAGATACTGGAACTTGGGTTAGGATATTAATAATACAAGTCTACGGAGAAAACTATTTTAATTTCTACTAAGTGATATTAAAAGTCATGCAATTGAATTTTGAAGATAAACTACAGTTGATCATTATTATTTTTCAAAATTTGATACTTCAAATATGCATTGCGTAGTCAGTTGCTCTGTTCGACACATTGTTGGATTTCTTGAAAGACTTGGGCCAGCTCCGCTTTCGCTCTTTGCACGGCTCCCTCCACACACTCCCTGGTGGCCAGCAGGATCTGGCGGATCTCCGCCTCTCCCTCCTGAACGGCGTCCCTCAGCTGCACCAGCAGCCCCACCAGGTCATCGATGACGGCCTGCCCCTGGAGACCAGAAGGGGAGTTAGATTTCTACGTAAAACAGTAAACCTACGCTGTTGCAAATCAAGTTTTTCATCCGAAATATCAGATTTACCTATATTAATCCACTCGAGAAACGGGATTGAAGTAAAGTGATTATTCTCCACCAAATTCCTTTCTTATTTTGTAAGAATATTTACCAAGTAGACATCTTTTTATTTAAGAAAGACAATAGAATAAGTATGCGTAAGCCGTGCTTACGACTCACTTTGTTTCGTTGTGATGGTGTTTACGGGTATGAGCAACAATGCAAATGTGCGTCGTACGCAGGGCTTACACATACTAACCCGATTGTATTTCTTAAATGGAAAGACCTCTTCATGTAACACTACATACAAGCTGGCATCCTAATCTATCTAATAGTTCCTATTTTCATCTGTATACCAGGGGTATATACCTATGTACATATAAATTACAGTAGCTACCTAGTACTTAGGTGCTAATAGTGATTAGTGAAGAGCAAAGCTATACAGTTTCGGGCTTAAATATCATATAACATTTATATATTATATTGGATGGGGAGGAGCATATAATAACGTAATCAAATCAATTAAAGTTATATGGAGCACCTACAATTATTAAAATAGGTAATATTAAAAAATATCAAATTTCTCCACACAGACACATTTCACAAAATTCCCAGAAAATAGTAAATATACTAGTTGTAACCCGTCAAAAATGACGGTACTTGTCGATTCCTAAAGAATAAGACTTTATTTATTTACAAGGAAAAATAAATACACTATAATCAAGATACGAACGTTACACGAAGTTAAACGAAAAAGAAAAATAAACATAATAAATACTGCTGAATTGTGACAGAAGAAGCGACGGCGACGTGATTCTCCAGAAGCTCGTATCACGGTCAGAGGGAAATAGAGCTGTTCATGGTTAGTAGTAAAAGTTGGTCTCGAATGAGGTGATCAGACGAAGAAATGCTGCCCTCGCACAAGGAAGGGATTGGTGGCAGGGCTTATACTGAGAAGATGGGTGCGTAGTGGTCGATGAAGAAGTGAAAGGATTTGACGGAAACATGAGATTACCTTATCTTCAGCACACTTCTGGATCGCGGCTGGATCATCCCCGACCTCGTCCCGACACGCGACGACGATCTTCTGCAGTTCTTGCGCTTTGGCTACAATCTGACAAACATTATATAATTAATATTTTCCAGTTTTTTTCCAATTTTTAATTTACTTCCACCAGAACTTAAATGGAATATTCATGTAATAAGGGCAAAATAAGAGAGTGGCTACTCGGTCAGTAGTTTATGTATGATTGGGAGCATGTTTAATTTACTATACTCATGTATTTTTTATTTTGTATCTCATATTTAGTTAGATATCTGTATAAAATTATGCTTAAAGATGAGTTGTACCGATTGTAAATATTAATTATAAATATCAACAAATTTTCAAACTATTATATTTCTAGATGAGCAAATCGATCACTAACAACAAGCCACAAAAAGTGGCTTGGTAGGGTCTTAAAAATGTCAATTATATTTTTTGTATTTGTATGTTTTCCTTTGTATTTTTTATTTTTATACGTAATAATAAAAAAATAATGCGTATAATATTGAAATGTAATAAAAAAATATAATGTAATACAAAACATAATAAAAAGTAATGTAATACAAAAATAGCCAAAATGACCTAAAACTTAATTCAGTAAATCAAAAAATAAAATGTAAAAGTAAGGAATTTCATAAATACATTACAAGAGACACCGAAAGCATAAGAGTTCAAAAGAAAAACAATACACAAAAAGTCTAATGTACAAAGCCTGAAAATCTTCGACAGCTTCCGAGAACTATACGAAAAAACATACAAACTATACAAAAAAAATAAAAACTAGTTTAAACTGGAGTGCGAAAAAATAATAATGAAAAACTTTCAATGATCGTGGATTACGTAACACATAAAGTCTTAATTTAAATAATGTATCAGCTCATTACAACATAATACGCATGGAACTAAATGAACAGTGAAAAATAAAAAAATAAATAAAATAATATATGTTTTTCACTCAGACATTAAAATTAAAGTAACTCCTCCACATCTTCAAGTGTGATTATTTAAATACGTGCAAAAATCCAAATTCTACCACAATTTCGAAATTGGTGATCAAGTCCCGAAAGTGTGCAGTAGCCACTGTTTTGGTAATTCAAGGTTTACAGTAGTCACGTGCGGGGTTCTTGAACAAGTTTGTGTATTCTTCAGTAAAGCTGCGTTTTGTTCAATTACAGCACTTAATTAAAATCCCAAATGTTAAGTGTAATTGCCAATCACAGTATTTTCGTCTCTCCGGCCAAGCGTCCACCCATCGCGGCAATCTAACTAACAAACCATCACGCCGTTTCCCCGCAGGGGTAGGCAGAGAGGACTGAACACCACAATCTTCTATCCTGGCACACCACTTTTGCTTCGGCCACATTCATACATCTTCTCGTACGAGTTTTACGGTTGTTGCGGATTTTAATGGGGCCATCCTCAAACACTTGTTGTATCTGAATGTGCCAGGTCTTTCGCGAACACCCTCTATTCCTGTTGCCTTCAAAACATGCCTCATGTATTTTCTTAACCATCCTTTCCTCGTTCATACGTTCCACATGACCGAACCATCTCAGCACTCCTTTCTTTATTCTTTCTACCACACTACAGCCAGCATTGCATTCACGTCTAATTTGTTCATTCCTTACTCTATCGACCAAAGATTTTCCACACAAGCGTCTTAGTGACCGCATTTCTACCGCACTCAGTGTACTTTCATTCCTCTTTTGCTAATTCCGGTTGGCACCAGAACGCCATTATGTACCGCTAGTCTTGCTTCCTTTGACAGATTCTTATTGGCCATAATTGCATTTAGAGCATCATTAACTTTGATTCCCGCAGTCACTCTCCTTTCGATATCATTCTCAGCCTTGCCGTCTTTACTAAACATACTTCCCAATTACACAAACTCGTTCACTTGTTCTAAGCATTCATTGTTTACAATTACATCACACTTAGTCACTCTTTCGTCTCTCTCGAATACCATCACTTTCGATTTGCTGACATTCATCAGAAGTTCACTCTTCATGCATATATCGGACATCCTGGAAACCAGGCACTGCAGATCAGCTTCTAATACTGCGTCGTCTGCGTATATTGCTTGACCACAATAACTTGGCGAGCGGCGACTTTGGAACTAAAACTCGCCCCGCCCGCACCCGGCGGTAACCCCTCGACCTGTCATTCAGTACAATTTTGTATTTGCTCGGGAGCTGTGACATCTTGATTGCCAATACACACTGAATTATTTGTCCAAAACATCCTAAATAGTCCGGGATGGTGCAAGGACAATTGCCAATAAAGTATTAAAGTTTTGCGAAGCTGAAAAAGCAAATAATGGACCGATATTACCGTCTGACAGTTTAACAAATAGAACGGCCGCCATTACGGCTTAAAGGCTACGACACCGGTCTGTATTATGTATTGTGTAATAAATTTACACCCTGGCATCTTCTGTTATGCGACAGGGACGCCCTCCCTCGCACGCCAATTTATAGTGGTCGCATTCTAGTGGGCAGTTTTGCCCGGGATAATTGATGTGGAATCAAATTAAAATGTTTACCTGCTCCTTTAGCTTGTCGAATTTCTTTCTAAGTTCGGAAACTTTTTCGTCACCCTGCTGCAGACAGGACATGATGGCCGCTTTGCCATTCTCGATCGCATCCCTTATCTGGCCCCCGTGCTGGAGCAAGCATCTCAGGATCTGGACATGGACCAAAATATAACATGAAAATAAGACCACGCAAATTTCTTCTTCTTCTTCTCTCCTGGCGCATCACCCCTATGGGGTGTTCTTGCCACAAAACAAGTGTGTTACTTCGTTGGGAATGGGTGTGATGGTTGGTTTTTTTCCATCTTTTATTATGGAAATTTAAATTGTAGCCGATTCATTTTGGGATAAATATTATTCTGTGTGGATGATTCAATTCTCTTAGTAATGGAAGAGGATATGTAGTAGGTAGGACTAGTAGTAGGTTTTTACGAAACGACCCGATTTTTACCAACTTGTTAAGTAATATTAATACTCATTAATATAGAAAATTACGTACTTTTTATATATATTTCGTCCGCCAGTTGAGACTGTGAGAACAGCGCTATGCAGAGAAGCGTTGTGTCTCGATAACGTTAGTGATAGACATTATCAAATAGATAATTATGATTTAATTGCTTCCTTTGCCTCATGATTATATTATACCTTATTATTTGAACCACCTGGAAGCGTTAGTGGCCGACATTGTTACATAAATAATTATATATTTTTATTAATTATTAATACCAGTGACATGTGCGATACGGTAATGGATGCACGTATCAGGTAAAAAATTTCAGAAAACAGAAATATTAAAAAAAATCCAAACATTAAAGAATAAATATATTCATAATACCTATTTTATTAAAAAAGCATTAAGTCAATGTTTTCATTTCATTCAATCAAGATTTTTAAATCATACTAATTTTCAAAAAAGAATGAGATCCGCTATTGGATAGGAAATTACGAACGGGTATTTGAATTTTTTTTTTGTTGCTGGGTATTTATCATGTCGAAATTGAGAAAATGTACAATCTTACGTACTAGGTTAATGATTAAGACATGAGAATAGGCCCGATATAAGTTATACCTATACAAGATCTTTGACACATTTCAACGTGTTTCAAATCTCATTTATAATTAAAGTCTTCAGTATATAATTTTCTTATAGTTTTATAACATTGCTCAGATAATCTTTCATAAAATAGTACGATGATACGCGCCACATGAAAGTATGAACATTTTCTGCTCTGCTTACATTACAACTAATTGCACATTTTCATGGCAAATTTAACTATACATATGAAGACCTCATAGCAAGAAGTTGTTAACTAACATTTTTGTCAAAAATGAGCTAATAAACCGTTTAAACTAAATATTGTACGCTCTTTCCATTTGAAATAAGTTCAGAACTTAAACATAATTAGAACATGTTTAAATCACAGGGATGAACATGTTAACTACACTTTTTCAAAAAAAAAAACAAATTAGTTACTAATGGGATGAACATGTTATCTACAATAATAACATGTTCATTGTTCATGCCATCATTCTGAAATTAACACGGCTTTTAATTTGATTGGAATATTTATGGTTAATATAAATTTTACTCTGGCAGTACTATCATATATTTGTTTTTATTTGAAGACTATTATAATATGTACATATATATTATTTTTCAATAATTTTAAATGGTGCATACCATGTTTTGTATTATTAATAAACATGCCAGGTATTTTGTAATTTTGGATAATGAACGGTAAAAATGGATAGCATTTGAAGGGTTGTTTGATGTTCGTGTTTTACCAATTTTAAAAAGGTGCGATTCTATTAAAAATTAGTTCCAGATGCGAAAAAATGGTTGTTAACTACATTTTTTTAGAGAAAATTAGTATATATTAATATTTTTGTGCGTTATTGCGTTTTGCGTTAATAAATGCGTTTTTTTTACTTTGTAAATACTTTTTTGATATTTTAGTGACAGAAATCAATAAAAATTAATCTTGAATAAGCAATAAAACATATTTTTCAAAGGCGAAATGAAAATGTCTATTTATCTCAAAAAGACTTGATGTTAGTTAACAACTAACATTCAAGTTCACCCATGGTGGATTACTTGGAGATTCATTTGATCTGACTATCTGAGGTATATTCGGTGAGTGGCTTCTTACCCGTTTGGGGCCGCTTGGTCAGTCCCGTTTTCTTTTGGTTCTGATACGGGAGATACCGTCTATTACTTCCCACGAATCGATGAAGATACCTGTATAATTATTTGATTTGTCCAATTTATTTTGCACGATGGTGAATATTTTCGATTGCGCCCTGTATGCATATTCCCCAGTGAACCCGAATGGATTCTCATTATTCTAGAATTGACTTTGTGATTGAGTTCTTGACTGCTTATTATTTATATTATTGTTTACTTGACTGCTTATTCTATACACTGTATTATTAACTAAGATTTGATGTATTAGATTTTCTTTTCTTTCCTTCCAATTGTTATATAATTAGATTACACTACCTATACCTTTGATTGTAAGTGGTTATCCCTCACCACACACAAGAATATAATTCTTTTTGGTGAGGTATACACACACAAAAAATATAGATTTGTAAACATTTATGTATGATTGTAGAAAAAAAATTTATATATATATTATTAATTAAATAAAAAAATAAAATAAAAAAAAACTTCTTGCCATGGGGTCTTCATTTTTCAAATACTTACATCACCATTTGTGCTCTTTGCATAAGCGCCAAAATTTTCTTGGGCGTAACTTTCGATGGCATTGTTCGTTTTTACGTCGTTCAGTTTCTCAAACAGCTGATCTGCACCCTTGAGCGCTCGCTCGACCGCGTCCAACAGGTTGACTGCGCCGGGATTGGCTGGCACCGCTTCCAACCCCTACAAAATAACAAATATCATTAAACATTTTTATTGCCGTAAGATAAATCAATTCCATAAGTGATATTCAGTAATAAATATTTTTATTTATTTATTTTTCAATTTTTCAATAAAATTCAATTCAATTTATTTATTGATAATATGTATATTACAAACAAAATGTTTAAGGCATACATATTAGGAAGTAAATATCAAAATAAAATAATGAATTAAAAATAACATAAAATCTGGTCAAAGGTGTAGGAGAATCCCGCTTCGGAAAACCCCCTCAGACACATGGAATATATCAATACCCAAAGCGATTATGTTCAGCATAGCTGTGGCTCTTCCAACAGGCATAACCATCGGCAGGTTGGTCCTGTATATTGGAATGTGAAACAATCTATGCTGACGATGTTTAATGTAATTATCAGGAACATGCAAACCAATGCTCTGCATAATTTCAGGATTATCGATCATACCGCGCAACAATTGATAAAAATGTGTAATCAAATACACATTCCTTCTAGTCTCTGGACTATTGTAGCCAAGCTATTATTAATTAATTAATTTATTTATTAATTAATTTATTATTAATTATTATTGTATTAATTAACGCCATATAGGGCTTTTACAATAGATAGGTATAGTGCACATTAACGTAATATGTATATAGTTTAGAGAAGAGAAAAAAAACATAATACAAGTAAACATAGTAATGACAAAGTTAGAAGAAAATACTTAGAATACAGATACAAATAAATAATGATAAATATAATATATAGTAAAAAGCAAGAAGCATAAGAAAAACACAATAATATAGAAATTTAAACAAACAAAAAAAACAGTAATAATGTAGAGAGAGAAAGTCATAATATAATAATAAAATATACATTCATACAAATAAATTATTTAAGTCCAATTCGACAAATACTAGTAATCTTTCAGTACACCTTTTAATATATGTTTGAATATTATACAGTTATTGGCAAAGACGTCCAGTTGCTCGTATCTGTTTGCTAGTCTAGGAAGCCTTTGCAGTGGGGAATTAACGAAATAGTTAGTAGCTGCAGTTTCCACGGCAAAACCTGCGTGACTTCTAGTTATGCGAGACGGAACTCGCAAGCAGATACGTTCTAGTAGTTGGGGACAGTCGATAGTGTTATTAATTAATTTATGTAAAAAGATAATGTCCGTCACTATTCTTCTAGTCTCTAGTTTATCAAGACAGCTAAAAGATCTGATAACGTTGTAATTTATGTTACTTGTCTGCATCTATCTGCAAATTATCACCATATTTTAAACAACACTTTCAACATATTTTTGCGGAGGCTTTCCGGGTTAAATTGTCACGAAATTGCGTTAAAACGTGCGTTATATATTGTAGGAGGTTCGCGGATGGGAAAAATATCCCGAAAAATCAATTTTCCGGTGAAAAATTTTAAAATTGAAAACTTTACCAAAAATACGTCATTAATTACGCGCTCTTTCATAAAAAAGTGACACTGACAACTGGACGCCATTAAAACTCACGCGGCACTAAAAAAACTAATGTTTTACTGTTCATACAAGTCGGACAGCAATGTGGAACATTTTCATTTGAAAATATATTTTTAACCGATTTTCAAATTTGTTCCGAATAATCCGCATCCCGGTTAATAGGATCCCGGATAGTAGGAAGTCTGCTGTATGTACAGGGTTATTTGTAAAACATTAATAACCTCGCAGGGCTATCTATATTTCTGTCTTGATTATGAGTCGAAAATGTTCAAGCTATTATGACCTTATATCAATAGTTCAGGAGATATGCGACATCAAAGTTTGCATTGTTTTTTCAATATTTCTGACTTATTTCTTGTAAAACGTTGGACTATCATTACAGTAACTTATATCGAATATGAAAAATTTATTCTCTTTAATACAAGTCAAATAAAAAAATAAAAACCTTCGAATTCTAATTGGAAAACATTCCAATTAGAATTTTTTCAGGGTTTTTATCATTTTATTTAACTTGTATTGAAATTAGGTCATAATAGCTTGAACATTTTCGACTCATAATCAAGGCAGGAATATAGCCCGGTGAGGTTATTAATGTTTTACAAATAACCCTGTATATAAAAACGTTAAGAATATTTATCTTTTGAAAAGTGCCTAAAATTGATGTGAATTTGCTGTGTACATATTAAATATTATGACTGAATGAAATAGAACTCGTTAATATCCCTAGTTAATTTTTTTAATAGATATAAAGTGCACAAAAATGTATGCATAGCGTCAGCAGCCCGTTGTTAAATTGTTTCCATTTTCTGGGTTTGCTGACCTAAGTACTGCAATTCAGAGGACATTGCACTACCCCAATTTTCATCGTCTGGATTTGCTGACCTACGTACTTCCAATCAGAGAACATTGCACTACCCCAACTTTCATGTCCTATTATTACCACGGGGCGGCACGGTCTTGCAAAGTAGTGTTAAAAAAATGTCAACCTGAAGACGATTGAGTAGGACTGATAGGGAAGCTTTGAGAAGCCTGTAGCTCTTAGAACGGTCCTGGAAAAGCGGTAGGTACTATTGTCCTATCGTTATTACGGGGGTAAGGTTCGTGAAGCCTTAGCAGTCCAATGTCCAGTTGTTTCCATCGTCTGGATTTGCTGATGTAAGTACTTCCAGTCGTTAACCAGACATTCAGTCTATCATCAGCGATAAGATTACCAACTGAAATCAAGATGGGTTGTGTACAATACACGTCAATAATCTGCATGAACGATATCTATGTGTCTATAATTTAAACGACCGCTTGACGCTATACAATGCACTTGACACTCTTGTGTTGTGGTTAATGTTTAAAAATTTAATGTAAATTTATCACATTTATATTGAAATATTAAAAAAAATTGAAATTACTTAGTGGCTATCCATTATATTAATAAATTGAATTATAATTTATTTTATTCTCTAGTTTCAACTGAAGGGCGTCGATAGAGTCATTACTATCATTAGGATGTGATTGATATTATTTCATTCCCTATGCATAAAATATTTAAACTTAAAAATAATATAGTGATGTATTTTAATAAAAAAATAAATAAACCAGCAACAGATTCGTCAGTGGCCGACTAAACAGTGCCGTGAGTATAAAATCGACATATTCGATAATATATAGGTACCTATCTTTTTATTTTCAGCAAAACAAAAGAACACCGAGTAAACTTGAAATAAAATGAATATACATAAAAATAATATTTTCCAGATTTCACAGCCGATAAAAATTTTGGTTAGAGTTTTCTGGGTTATTCTCTCTTGTATGTATGACCTCTGTAGATGGCGTTTCGGATCTCGTTGAAAGGGCTGGTGTATGGGATGCGAAACAAAAAGTTCTTACGCAAACGGCAGAGCAGTCCGAAAAACTGTAACCTCTAGAATTGTTTCGTTTGAACGCATCAAAACAAAAAAAAAATGTTAAGGAGGAAAGCAGAGAAACATTTTATATAATACACGTTTATAAAAATCCAATGAAGGCAAAACAATCAGTGTTTAGACTTACCTGAAGTACAAACGTAACAAATAGACAAGCGAGAATCTTCGACGACATTTTAGAAAAATTTGGAAAATCAAGTGAGGTTAAGGTTGCAATATAAATCACTTAAAGACCTTTACCAACTGATCTGTCTCCCCAAGTGTGTGGCCACATTTATATAGGTCTCTTTCCCGGAAGATGTCTACATAATCGGTTCAGTTGGAGATCATTATCTACAAGTGTCCTCAGGGAAACAAATAGATTAGTCAGCCAAAGATAAGAGACCCCTGGAAGAGTGTGGTGCGGCTTGAGATATCAGCTGCATCAGATCAATAACAAGTTGTCAACATAGTCAATCACTATCGCACGCAAACAATTATATATGAAAAGAATACGGCATTCTTTGACACGTTAGCGACAAGACATAAAGAAAACCTGCGCATATCGAGAATGTTTCCTTCAGATGATTTGTTTGGAATATTAAGGTTCTTGACCCGAGACAATTATACCTTAAAACCATACTTGTAAAATTCCACGAGGACGAGGTAAATTTTAATCGTACACTACAAACACGGGTTACAAGGCTGGCAAATACAATTAATTTCGAGATACCTAAAAGGAAAACGTCTTTTGGGCAAAGAAAATTTAATTTCACTGCCTAATGAAACTAGAGAAATAACTCTACACAAATCTTTTAAACATCGTATTACTAAGTTTATAAAAATATCAGGTAGAAGGTATGCTGAGGAAGTGATCCGCCCTTGACCTCTGAATTGGCAAAAACTGTTTTATATAATTTTAAGTATACTCTAATATAATATTTATTTTTGTAACTACTTAAATTCTTATCTTAATTTTGTATGTATATTTTCTTTTCTTTTTCTTTTCTTTTAGATTTAGATATTCCTATGATATACTTTATTATTATTGATCTACTTTTATTCTTACGTTTATACTATCTTTAATTGTCATTTGTTAATATTACATAAATATCATATGATTACCTCGTGTGGCAGTTATTAGTAACTTGTATAAGCAAATGTAAATAAACAATAAATTAAACAAATAAAAAAAATAAAAAAATTTGACTCACTTACTTACTTACCATTACGCCATTTCTCCGTGAGGCTAGGCAGACAGGATAGAGCGCCATACTCTTCTGACCTGACATATAACTCTCGCCTCATCCACATTCATACATTTTCGGTTGTTGAGGCTTCTAACGGAACCATCTTCCGGTATCTGGTGAATCTGGTCATGCCACGTCTTCCGCGGTCGCCCTCTCTTTCTGGCGCCGTCAACACTTGAATTATATATCTTTCTTACCATTCTTTCCTCATTCATTCGCTCAACACGCCAAAAACACCTGAGTGATCATGTTTTAATTCTATGAATTATGCTAAGTTCAGCTTTACATTCATTCCTAATATTTTCATTCTTTACTCTATCATAAATGGATTTGCCACACATACGTCTAGAATGCGGCCACTATAACTTGGCGTGCGAGGGAGGGCGTTACTGTCGCGTAACAGAAGTTGCCAGGATGTAAATTTATTACACAATACATAATGTACAGAATGTCGGTGACCGGTGTTAGAGCCTTTAACAGAAATTTGGTCGGGCAGCACTAAAGAAACCAAGCCGTAATGGCGGCCGTTCTACATGTTAATCTGTCAGACGGTAATATCGGTCCATTATTTGCTTTTTCAGCTTCGCAAAACTTTAATACTTCATTGGCAATTGTTCTCGCACCATCCCGGACTGTTTAGGATGTTTTGGACATAATAATTCAGTGTATATTGGTAATGAAGATGTCACAGCTCCCGAGCAAATACAAAATTGAACTGAATGACAGGGCGAGGGGTTACCGCCGGGTGCGGGCGGGGCGGGTCTTAGTTCCAAAGTCGCCGCACGCCAAGTTATTGTGGTCAAGCAATAAAGGATCTCATCTCCACTGCACTCGATTGTTTTATTTATTACTTTTTTCACATTTTCTTTCTTACATCTCTTATGAATTAGTCCTACAAATTGAATGCAGTAAATTTAATGAAAATCGGATACAAATAATTATTGGCATTGAAACGCTTGTCTTGCAGTCACTCCGTCGGACGATTGTGCGTTCCGATCGAGCGGTAAACGCCTACCTCCTGTACTGTATTGTAGCGTATGTACACGCTATTAGTGAAAGGCGTGATGCCATTTTCGAAAAAAAATAGTTTCATTTGTTGATATTCTAGAATTCATAAATATTCTATCTAATATATTGTCACGGGATCACATGGTGTTGGGAGAAAAATCAAACAAAGTATAAGTATAAAATTAGTCACTCGAGAATCTTCCACTTGTATCTACAAATTCTGATTCACGTTGTATCGCTCTGACCACTATTGAACATTTCTCACACGTCCGGTAGGTACATTATCGCTGGTAAATATCCGAATAGAAATCACTGCTTGTCTCTAATTTTTTTGTGATTTATCTCAGGTTTCGCTTTTGTTAAAACAATAAGTGTGTGCTCGGCACAATGCCGTCGCGTATTTATAAGACCCGATGTTCTCAAAGTTTCCAAAATAGTTGAGTTATTTCTTAATTCTTCTATAATGTTCGGAAGACTTTGATTATGTGTATTTCTAATTGTTTTAAACTTGAGAAGAGGAAATATTTTAAATCTAATGCCACTTTGTTTTGGATACATTGATTATTAAAAAACATGCTGTTCTATAAACAGATACGTTATGACAATATTTTTATATGTACGTATATAGTGTATCTGAGAATATATAGTGTATATGTTAAATAATTCTGAAGAATATCATAATGTATACATTAAAAAAAATATTGCCTAAAACTCCACTTTGAAAATACGGAAGGATCATAACTAACCAGCTGCGATATTTATGTACAGGTACTATTTCATGAGAAAGATTACAGATGTAAAAAATACTTGCATACGGTTTCTCATATAAATTTCTCATTCGTGTCTGTGAGACTTTTAAAAATTCAACTTAATCAATGAATAATTATTCTTTTTTATATTACTTTTTCACATTGTATTATTTTGGTTCCTTTCGTATATTCGAATGGACTATACTAAATACATGTGTAGTAATTCGTAGTACACAGCTGGTAATGATATCTCTATATTTTTAATGTGGAATATTATATTAATATTTGTCTACACCTACCTCTAAGTATTTTGTAAAAAGACTTAGAGGTATTAATTAATTAAATTATATTTTATCTATTGAGACACTTTCTCGCAAAGGTCATTCCGACTTATCTAGAGCTGAGCAAATAAAACAAGCACACAACTAATCAACATTGATAAATTGTTTACTTCGATAGTATGAACAGCGAAAAAACGATACTCATGTGCAAAAATTTATAAAAAACTAATCCATAAAAACCAAGTTTTTATTATACTCCCTGTCTTTGTAAAATATAACAACAATTTAAGACGAATTATAACGTATAACATAACACTAAACTTACACCCTAACACTCTTACTAACTTTCTAAAATGTCAGATGTTTTGAGCTTTGATAAGACACTACATGCTTTGAAGATTAAATTCTAAAAACATTTGTCAGTCAATTTAATAAAGATTTTGATACATTAGTGAATTTTGCTGTCATCTGTGAACCAATTGTCATAAATTTTCGAAATTCGTAGTGAAGTACCTATTTTACCTACCGACGGAGTAATTCAAATTTTAAATATTCCGTGACGTCGTCAGGCCGCTGTTGGTAGTAATCAAACATTTGTATGGTTTCCAATTTTAAAAATTCAATTAAATTTCCTTCTTCTTCTTCATGTGCCCTGTCGGGTCCCCCCGACGTCGGCGATCATCTGGGAGAAAGTTTCCCTGTCCAGGGCAGTGCGGAACAGCTCTTCCACGCTTCTTATCCCGGTCCACTCTCGGATGTTTCCAAGCCAGGAATGCCGCCTCCTTCCGACCCCTCTGCGACCCTCAATCTTCCCCTTCATGACGAGCTGAAGAATGGAGTATTTTTCGCCTCTCATTATATGACCAAAATATGAAATTTTACGGAGCTTTACTATGTTGAGTAACTGTCTGTTTGTATTTGCTCTACGTAAAACTTCAACATTACTAGTCATGTCAGTCCAAGATATCCTTAACATTTTACGATGTATCCACATTTCGAACGCCTCTAAATTTTCTAAAATCCAAAATTATGCTATAATTATAAATTTTTTTTAACGAAAATTTAATAGATCATTTTGATCGTCGCCAAAAGTGTGCTTGCAAAGTTTCAGCTCGATTGGATCACGGGGTTAAAAATCGATCCAAAGTTTTTTCGTCGGATAAACAACCAACCAGACGCTATGAGCTAAAATAAAGAGAGTAAAAAATGAGGGCGATCGCTGCTACAGTTACTTTTTATTTCCAGACGGAGATGAGTTGAGCAGCGGAGACTTCAGCCAGGCGGGGAAACCCTTCGGGCTGAGCGGCATCTCGGAGGACAGCGCCAGGGGGCGCGGGGCCAAGGAGACCATAGAGGACGAGATCAGGAGGGACTACGAGGCCCTGCAGTGCCGGCTGAGCAGGGAGTTCAGCGCCCGCGCTCTGGGCTGGGCCGCCAGCAGCCAGGGCAGTCCCCCCGGCAGAGGCCTCGAGTGGGACAAGGCCAGGAACCCTGGAGGTACCGCTTGGGACCGGCTGCATCAACCTGCATTATTTATTTTTATTATACACGGACATGGTTCAATAAGAATTTGTCAAAGCAAGCGAGACTAGCGGTACATAATGGCGTTCTAGTGCCAATCCTTATGTATGGAAGTGAAGCCTGTAATTGGCAAAAGAGTAATGAAAGTAGACTGAATGCCATGGAAATGCGGGCACCAAGACGCTTGTGTGAAAAATCCTCGGTCGATAGAGTGAGGAATGAACAAATTAGACGTGAATGCAACGCTGGCTGTAGTGTGGTAGATAGAATAAAGAAAAGAGTGCTGAGATGGTTTGGTCATGCGGAACGTATGAACGAGGAAAAAAATTAAGAAAATATATGAGGCGAGTGTTGAAGGTAACAGTGGGCGTCCGCGAAAGTCCTGGCATGATCAGGTACTACAAGTATTTGATGATGGCCCTGTTAAAAGCCGCAACAACCGTAGAACGTATATGAGAAGATGTATGCATGTGGCCGAAGCAAGAGTGGTGTGCCAGGATAGAAGAGTGTGGCGTTCAATCCTCTCTGCCTACCCCTTCGGGGAAACGGCGTGATGGTTAGTTAGTAAGTTAGTTAGCATCAACTTGCATTATTTATTTTTATTACAAACGGATATGGTCCAATAAAATAAAATACATTACATGAGGGGTATAAAAGCAATGACAGCAATATCTAATAAAACATGTAATGCAGCCTTCGGGGATCACTACCTACAATACAAGAGGAAGCGACAACGTAAGACTACCAAAGAAAAAGAAAAACACCTCACAAAATTGTGTGATGTATAAAGGTTTAAAAATCTTCGATAGCCTGCCAAAGGAAATTCAAAACATGGAGAACGTAAGGAGGTTTAAACTGGAGTGCAAAAATTTTATTATAAAAACTTTTAAATGATTAGATGGAATGCAATATGTCTGAGTGAAATCATTACGTGTGAAATTAAATAATTAAGATAAATAAAATGAAATAAAATAAATAAGTAAAACTAATATAGAATGTACCGAATTCTAAGTTTTGTAGGAAATATAGCCTATACATTTATAGGAGACATGATAAAGGAAGAGATAGACACATAAAATCTAGAATTCAATACATTCTAAATTGGCAATTCTCGGTGACAGCATTTTTTTTAAAAATAGAGATGCGAACACGGAATACGTGTATAAATAAAATAGGATCAACTTGCTGGATTGGAGTGAGATTCGAACCCGCGACCTTTGGATCACGAGGCGAGAGTCCTAACCGCAAGACCAACAAGCTACAAGCTATTTTTTTTAATTTTTTGGATATTGCTGCTTTCGCTTTTATGCCCATCACATGAACAACATACAATACATCATAATAAAGGTTATAGCAATTTAAAATAAAGGCACAAATGAACTATGTTTATACCTACTCCTACCACATTCATTTTTGTCTCTTATCAAAAAGGACAAATGAAAAGTAGTAACAATATGGAGACAGATTTACACCGAAGAAGTTCAGATCCTGTCTCGAATTAATAAGACGACATAACTGAGACATAGGAGCATGGAAACCATTAGTAGTTCTATTATGATTAAGGAAAACCATTTAATTATTTCTGAGTCTACGGTAAGGGATATTCAATTTTATTTGTCCCAGTAACGAAGGCACATCAGTGTGGCCGTTTAATATTTTGAATGAAAATTGAAATTAAGTCAATGCTTTCCGTAAGTTTTCCTAGGTTTTTTTTTTGATCATTGGGACTATTTTTACTGCGATTAAAGTATTTAAAAATGTCCTTAGGTTTTCACGGCCGTTCAGAATCTTCTGTGTATAGTTTTCTGGGATATTCTGCCTTGTATATGTGACCTCTCTGGCCAAAGTATTTATTCTAGCAAAATTAAACCCCCTAGTACACAAAACGTGTTTTTTACGATACACGCGATTTTTTATTTCTTTCAAATCAAGTCTTCTCAAGTAAAAACGTATTTTTGTAATAAAGAGTTATTTACTAAGACTTTGTTTAACAACTTT